>ML778197.1:158388-179642 GCA_009831015.1 Picea engelmannii | reverse complement strand
ATCATGCTTTTAAAGGAGGTTCGCAGGCTACCTATATATTTTCCTGCGAGAATGCCTGATTCTCGCAGGCTGCATTAAGCTGGAGTGCGAGGGGTTCGCACTGTACCTAACTCTCAGGGTGCGAACATCTTCTAAAGGAAGAAGAAGATGAAGTTCTCGAGCCTTCTAGAAGGGAATCTTCCAGAAGGATGAGTTGGGATTCGAATGGTTATCTAAGTACTGGCTTTCTTGATATCTTGGGATCATTTCCTATCCAAGTAACTAATCCATTCTCTCTTATAAATTGAGAGGAATGCTCATGGAAAGGGTTAAGAAGCAGCAAGCTAGTAAGAGATTCATTGGAGAACTGGTGCAAGATTGTATGAAGGACTGATGCTACAACAGCTAGAGATACCAGCAAGGTCATCAAGAGTGGTTGATTTTCTTCATGCATGAGCAAGTGTGTGTGTTAGAGCTAGGAGCCATCAAAAGGATATCTACAACACCAAGGCTCAGGTTGTAAGTCTTTCTTTCTATTAATTTAATACAGTAATATGTCCCTTTCCCATAAAGATGATGTCACTTTATTACATAACTCCTTGATCATATGTATAGATTAGCTATTGAATATATTGATCTGCCTTCAGTTTGATTGGTTTGTACTGTTGTGATCTGAACGACACAAGAGCATTGGAGCGAAGCTTGGAACAACAGAGACCCAAGGAAAGCGTTCATAAGGTATGTACATGATCCTAGTTTCTTAGTTCATTCAATAGTCTAGATCTAGGGAAAGTGTATTATTTTGTCCTGCTTTGTTCTAGATCCAGGTGGACTAGGGAGATCGGTTTGTGTCCGCACTTACAGATTAATCCTGAAACACTTTATGAAGTAGTGAACATGCTTTAACAACCCAATAGAGTTGTATGTTGGGTCTCCTCATCTTGGTATCCATATTCTGGTCCATTGTAGCATGCACAATGAAATCAAGGTTGAACTCTACAGGGGGCAAGTGCTCTGCCACCAACATGGTGTTGAATAGAGGTAGAAAGTATGCCTAAAGCAATTCCACATTAAATATCATAATATGTAAGCCAAGGAAGGGTTGAAGATTTAATTGAAAAGTGTTTTCATCCACACCCTTAATGATAGTTTAAGGCCCATATTGAAGTGGTTTGAACTTCTTGTGGGGTTCAAAGTTGCTCTTCTTGTAAGTGAAAGCATACCATGTCCCCAACCTTAAACTTGTTTATAACTCAATGTTGATCATGTTGCGATCTAGGTGGCCATTTGGGGTTGTCTTAAAAATGGTCTTAATATTGTCAATTTTCCAATCATTATTTTCTTGCACATTTTTCGAGATCTTCCTATGCATTTTTCAAGGCAATGGTGCACAACAATCACAAACCCGATAGTTATACACAACGGTCATGGTCCCGACTTAGCCTGTAAATGCTCTTTCAATGAGCTAAAGAAGACATAAAATGGACCACCAAGCAAACAATTGTGATCTAGGCAATGCTCCCCATTTTATGAATAGCCCATATTTGCTTAGATCAACATGCCCATTCAAACCTAATCATGTTATAGTTAGGGTTCTTGCATTTTAGGTTTTTTGGGGTATTATCATAAAACATAATTTAAGTTTCTTGTGATAGAATTTTTGTAAATGAGAATATCCATCACATCTCTTCTCATAGATAAGCTACCATCATTCTAGCCATTTTCTATTGTTATGTAGATTGCAATGTTTTTCACCATTTGATTCATTGATAGAATTTGGTTTTCATTGTAATACTCCATTTTCAATATCGTATCTTGTGTTGTCTTTGCAATACTATGTTCTCTCATTTCATTCTTGATCTAGTCGAGATCAATGGTATTAGAGAAATTTGCATTCTATTGTTCTTCTATGCATCTCTCTTATGAGGTCAAGGTACAAGGAGTTGGGCCTCAAACTAGCCAAGCTAATGAAAACTTGCCTTGGTGATCCAAGTGACCTCCCATGGTGGATGAAGCAAAGAAAGATGATGAAGCATGAGATCGTATCAAGTTGTTGCTCCAGGAATCCATTAAGTGCTAGAAGAACAAAATGAAAGAGCACAATATTGAAAGATAACAGGAGATACAATATTGAAAGTTGAGTATTACAATGAAAACCAAATTCTTTTAATGAATCCAATTGTGAAAAAAACACTTCAATGTACATAGAAATGCAAAATGGCTATAATGGTGATAGCTTGTATCTAAAAAGAGATGTGATGACTACTAAAAAATCACTTCCAAAAAACCCTAAGAAGCAAGAACATCCCTAACACTAGCATGATTAGGGCTAAGCGGGAATGTTGAGTTGAATGAATCTGATTTGTCCAAAAAGAAAGGGGAGCCTCACTAAGATTACAACTTTTCACTCAATGCTCTATTCTAGGTCTTCTTTAGCATGTTGGAAAGAACATTAGCAGATTGAGTAATAGCCCCAAAGGTGATCTGTAAATGAGGGACTTATAGCCCATTAGCTTCCCCAACACGGATCCTTGCAGAATAAAACTTATCGTCTATGTCTTGGCTATGTTCTTAGGATCGTACATAGTGCTCTGTCTTCTAGATGTTTCTAGGCCTCTGTCCTCTATCTTGTGCAAGGATCTTTGCAATCACCTCATTCTTCAATGACATGTAAGGTCCCTATTGTCTAGTATGCCAATGGAATCTTTTGAGTTTTAGTTTCTATGTTAGATTCTATTCGAAGTGCAACTTCTCTTGGGTGTATTACTTAGAAGGAATGTGATTATGGCTCTATTTGCAATGCTATGTTCCCATTCTAGTGGCTTGATTGATGGGTTGTAATCTTCGTTGGAATACATAAAAATCTATAAGCATATACATCATCCCACCAATTAGAACACTGTAAACAATTGTCTACTTTGGCCTTGTGCTAGAAAAGAAGGCAATGGGAAATTGTAAATTCTCTTTCTTTGAACTATGGTAACCAAGTCTCAATGTTGCATCCAATGAAGCTTTATATAACAATTGATTCAACAATACTCCCACACTTGGAGAAATATATACCACCCATGATGACAAAGAAAAGGAGTCCTTTGCTCAATGGCAATGGTATCCAAGAAGTGATATATAAACATGCTCAGATGAAGACCAATGATATAAATGACATTCATAAAGGAATGAAAAAATCTCTATTATTTCCCTCACTCATCAAATCGAACCTTATATAGAACAATTCATGAAGTGAGTTTGATTGCAACAACAATAACATCTAAAATGTCAATCCATTGCAAATAAATAAGTTGCTCAACATAAACAAAGTCAACACAACATCAAATAACATATTTTTTTCCAACCACTAGAGGAGAATGCCAAAAACATTTTTCTTAGAATCCAACTATCAATATTTGTTTACATCTTCATTCTATCTTAAAGGAAAACATCATACTAGTCCTTGGTGATCCACATTAAAATTTCAATACCCGTTAAAGAGTAGAAGTCATTTCTTGAAAAACTCGATCAATTTTACTAACCCACCACTCAAAACATTAACTACCCAATCATTGTAAGTGTTGTTTGCATGTGGGTGTTATCGGCCATGGCTGAGGTGAACATCCAACAACCAAACAATGTTCTACAGTTGCATATGGCCTCCAAGGGACGCACACGGGCTTGTAGGTGAGATAAAATGCCCAACAAAGTAATTAAATCGACCAACAAGGTAATGAAATTTCTAGGTATGAAATAAATTGCTCAAGGGGATGTAAACTCACCTGGGCATGAAGTAAAACACCCAGGGATGAAGTAAAATGCCAAGGGGTATATGAAAATAAAATGCCAAGGGGTATGTGAAAATAAAATGCCAAGGGGAATGTGAAAATGCTCGAGGAATGTAAACTCGACTGAGGACAAAGTAAAACGCCAAGAAGAATGTGAACTCACCCATGCATAAAGTAAAATGCCAAGGGGTATGTGAACTCGGCCTAAACAAAGATAAAACATCCCAAGAAAGATAAAAATTCACCCAACAATAAGAAATTCGTCCAAGGGTGTGTGAAGGCATGACCAACAAACAAAGTTTAGCTCGGGGAGTGAAGTGGTGACTTGCAGGTAAGAGAAAAACTCGAATAGCCATTAAAAAATGACTTAGTAACTCCCACTTTATTTGCAACAGATCCGGAATGAGAGCCATTGATTTCTCGTCTTCGAAATCACCCAACGGTGGAGGATAAAGAGTTGTTGGAATGTGTATTGACAATCAAAACATTGCAATGTGAAGGTAGTTGAGTTCTAAGCTTTATAACTAACACATAGTTATTAAAATACTACATAGTAGCCATTAAAATACAAACAACAACTTCAATAGACCACAAATGCCAATTAACACAGTAACAAACTCAACATACAAACCAAAACCAATTCACATGGAGACATTATTTACCCTAGAAACCCAAATGGGAAAACCAACTTTGAATGGGGCTTAGTGTTTCATTCCGATAATCTTTGGTTACAATGCTTTCATGGCTCTTTGTCCACCCTCCTCTCCTTAGCAAAAAGACCCATTGAGAATGAAATTCGTGAGAGAAATAGGGAGAGTTAGCGGGGGGTAATGTAAGGCCAATAGCCATGACCTTTCACTTCCCATTTCTCAGCCTTCTCTCCTATTTGTTTTTTTATTTCCATTTAATTCTCTTTTTTTCTTTTTTCCTCTCACATTCTCATTTTATTCTATTCAACTTTTACATTTACATTGCTTACATAGTTTGTTGACCTTCATAAATTGTCGGTTTAATCTTGCAGGTAATGAGTATTACCCATTCATTGGTTTTGATCCTTTTCGGCTCACACCTCCCCATTGAGAGGCTTTTTGGTCTCCAAAATCTTGAAGGAAACCATTCTGGATCAATGTGCCTTCTATATGCTTGCCTGGAATGTGACTCTAACTATGGCTCTTGGCTACAACTTCGGATTTGTCTCATGGATCTAGCTATTATCTCGGGTCCGTGGCTATGGCTCTATATTTAGTTCTGGCTCGCTTGCTCCCACACTGCAGAAGTCTGCTCATTGACTCTCAACTCTGAGCAATCTCTAGATCCAAACTCTGGACTCAACATCCATTCCCATCTCCCTCTTTGTCTTGGAGACAGTCTATCTAGGCAACCAATGAAGCCAAGTTGAATGTTGGTCTATGTTCAATGTGACCCCAACAAGTTATGCCATCGTGTATCAATCCCTCAAAAAGAAGTGTGACTTGCCTTCTCTTGCTAGGATTAATTACTTCCTAGTATGGAAACAACACTCGAGTGCCTACACATGTTTGCAAGCACGCCATGTAGTTCTTAAGAACTCCTCCTTCCAAGGTCATTGACCCTCGTGCATCGATCTCTAGCACATCTTGAAGAAGGAAAACTTCTTCTAGAAAATTATTGGTAGCAAATGGAATGGGACTGCCTTGATGATTGGCATCAACCTATTGTCCTCTTCAATGGTGACATAGTCCTCTTGTGCTACTATCTCTCCTTGGACAATTTTTTCTCCTTGAATATGAGATGGAGGCAATTCTCCATCTTTGTTACTCTTCACTTTCCTCACTCTCCTCTTGGCTATGAGGTTTTTGGGGTGAATCTCTAAGTGGAATTGCCAACACTTCGCTTCCCAATGTCCACTCAACTTGCAGTGGTGGAAAAAGTTATTTTTGTCGATACAAAGACTACCGAACATACTCCTTCTCTCCATGTGCCTCTAAGTTTGTTGTTGGATTGGAGAAGTCTTGTTGCCATTCCTCCTCTGAAATCAATCTATCCCATGACACTTAGCTTTCTTCTCCTATCAAGATGCCACATGATGGCCTTTGTTCCCACATAAAGAACATGCCTTTGCACACCAACAATGCATAATGTTATGGCATCTCTTCTCGCAACAATGACAAACAAGGGATGTCTTATTTGATGAAGACCTCTTGGTCTTCTTCTTCTTCTTTCCTCGATTGATTGGTTTGTTGCCTCTTATGAGTGATGATGCAGGTTGAATCTTCAATCTCTTCTCATCACTACCCTTCTTCAAACCACCACAATAAGGATTAGATGGCAGTGGGCTTGCTTCTCCATCTGTTATTGCTCTTTCTTTTGATGAACAAGCCCATTCTGCCACGTCCTTTGCCTTCACAAATGTGGTCTTCATGGTCATTGTCGTTTCCACTATTCCATCGAATCTTAGGCTTTCATGATTGGTCCTCTGTGCAATGACAATGGGGCTCAGGATTCATCGACTTATATTTCCTAGCCCTTATCCATCATAGTCCATCTGCTTTAGGAGCTTGGAACACATGTGTCTAATATGCTTCTCAAATTCACCAAAATGCTCATGAGATAAATCCAAGGAATGTGAGCTTACCAAAGTGGTCTATGTCATGGTGTCGTCTAAGGTAGCGACAATGGAAGGTTTCCATCTTGCATCTAAATGCTCTTCAACAACTGTTTGGAGTCTTACCAAGGCCTACTCCTTCTTTTCCAACTCTTGGTGTAGTTGTGGCATTATCTGTGTGAGCCTCTCCTCTTGCCAGCCATCCATTTTGATGACCTTCTCACCAAGGTGTGAAAGTTGCACTATGTACTTGTCCCAATCTATCATGACCACATCAAGGGAGTCTTGGTGTTCTTAAAACTTCTTCTTTATCAATGGTAGCAATTTGGTAGAGGTATCAAGGTGCTTCTCCATCTCTACTATCCTCTGGTTGAACATTTGGACTTTCTCCTTCAAGTGCTTGTTCTCTTCTCAAATTTGAGCATTGTTGGCCCTTAAGTCTTCCAACTTTTCTCTACTTGTTTTACTCGTGTTGAGGTTTGCAATGTTTTGTTCAAAGTTCTAGCAGTTGTCATGGTCAATTATACAACTGCTTTGATACCATGTGATCCATAAATGAAGGACTTATATCCCACTCACTTCACCAACACAAATCCTTGAAGAATAAAACTTATTGTCTCCGTCTCAATTTTGTTCTCATGTTTGTACAAAATTCTCTATCTTCTAGAGGTTACTAGGCCTCTATCCTTTGTCCCGTGCAAGGATATTTTCAATCACCTCATTATTCAATGGTATGTAAGGTCCTTGTTGTCTAGTATGCCAATGAATTTTTTTGAGTTTTATCTTATATGTTTGATGTTTTTCGGAGTGCAACTTCTCTTGGATGTATTACTCAGAGGGCATGTGATGATGGCTCTATTTGCAATGCTTTGTTCCCATTCTAGTGGCTTGATTGACGCATTATAATATTGATTGGAATACACAACAATCTATAAGCATATACATCATCCCACCAATTAGAACACTATAAATAGTTGTTTGCTTTGGCCTCGTGTTAGAAAAGAAGGCAATGGGAGATTGTAAACGCTCTTTCTCCGAACCATGGTAGCCAAGTCTCAATGTTGCTTCCAATGAAACTTTATATGACATTTGATTCCACAATACTCCCACACTTGGAGAAATATATACCACCCATGATGACAAAGAAAAGGAGTGTTTTGCTCAATGACAACGATATCCAAGGAGTGATATATAAATATGGTCAAATGAAGACCAACAATATAAATGACATTCAAGGAATGAAAAACACTTTATTATTTCTCTGACTCACCTAGTTGAATATTATATAGAACAAGTCATGAAGTGAGTTCGATTGCAACAATAATAACATCTAAATGTCAATCCATTGTATATAAATAAGTTGATCCAACATAAACAAAGTCAACCCAACATCAGATAACATAATTTTTTCCACCAATAAGAGGAAAATGCCAAAAACATGTTTCTTGGACTCCAACTATCAATATATGTTTACATCTTCATTATGTATTGAAAGGAAAACATCATGCTAGTCCTTGGTAATCAACATTAAAACGCCAATACCCATTAAAGAGTAGAAGTTCTTTCTTGAAAAACTCAATCGATTTTACTAGCCCACCACTCAAAACATTAACTATCTAATCATTGTAAGTGTCGTTGTCATGTGGGTATTATCAACCATGGTTGAGGTGAACATCCAACAACCAAACGATGTTCTATAGTTATGTACAACCTCCAAGGGATGCACACAAGCTTGTGGGTGAGATAAAATGCCTAACAAAGTAATTAAATCGACCAACAAGGTAATGAAATGTATATGTATGAAATAGAATTCTCAAGGGATGTAAACTCACCCAAGGATGAAGTAAAACACCCAGGAACGAAGTAGAACAACCGAGGGATGTGAACTCACCAAAGGGGATGTAAACTCGGCCAAGAACAAAGTAAAACACCTAGAGGAATGTGAAGTCACCCAAGAACAAAGAGAAACACCCAGAGGATGTGAACTCGACCCAAGCAAAGATAAAACATCCCAGGCAAGATAAAAATTCACCCAACAATAAGAAATTCCTCCAAGGGTGTGTGAAGGTACAATCATCAGACAAATTAGCTCAGGGAGTGAAGTGGTGACTTGAAGGTAAAAGAAAAACTCCAACAACCATTAAAAACTGATTTATAAACTCCCACTTTATTTGCAACGACTTTGGAATGAGAGCCATTGATTTCCCATCTTTGAAATCACCCAACGATAGAGGATAGAGAGTTGTTGGAATGGGCATTGGCCATCAAAACACTGCAATATGAAGGCAACTGAGTTCTCAGTGCCAGTTACCTAATCCTTAGGATTATGGTACTGTAAATATTTAATCTAGGAGAAAATGAAGAGTCACAGGTTAATAGGAACAACCATCCGACCTCTAGGAAGATGAAACCAAAGATCACATGTTTGTATATATATTTCACTCACTTTAATACAACAAATAATGCGTGGAGTTAGTCAATCCAAGGATAATTTCAAGGATGGAAATTTATATTAAAATGTAGAAACTTGGGCTAATCTAACTAGTCCTTAATTTGCAAAATGTAAAATATTTGGCGATAGTTTTGTAAAATTATTCAAATTTCTAAGGATTTTATATAGTTTCTATAAAATTTTGGTAATTTTTAAGGTAAAATAATTTTATTCCGTGGAATTTGGGTTAATCATTTTTAGAAAAAATGGAAATTGGCGAATATTTTTTCGGGAAAAACCATGGAAAATTAGTCCATTTGCAAAATTTAGCCCCTAAAATTTTCACTAGTCATAGGTTAATAGGAACAACCATCCGACCTCTAGGAAGATGAATCCAAAGGTCACATGTTTGTATATATACTTCTCTCACTTTAAAACAAAAATAATGCATGGACTTATTCAAACCAAGGATAATTTTAAGGATGGAAATTTCTATTAAAATGTAGAAACTTGGGCTAATCTAACTAGTCCTTAATTTGCAAAATGTAAAATACATGACGATAGTTTTGTAAAAATATTCAAATTTCTAAGGATTTTATATAGTTTCTATAAAATTTTGGCGATTTTAAAGCTAAAATAATTTTATTCTATGTAATTTGGGTTAATCATTTTTAGAAAAAAATGGAAATTGGTGAATATTTTTTTGGGGAAAAACCATGGAAAATCAGTGCATTTGCAAAATTTACCCCCTAAAATTTCCCCTAATTCAATCCCTAGTGTTAGAGCTAGGTTGATGTTTTTAGATAACTCCATAATCTTCATTCTATTTGTTGCATATTCCAAGTTTTCTCCATAGGCCAAGCAATACCAACCATGCCACGCCATTGCTTCAAAGAGGCATCATCATTTCTCTGTGTCCATGAGCATATAAGAAGAACCGTTCATTGCTAGTGCTCAAATACCCAAAATCTAATCCTACTCATTTTCTAGGGAACGGTTCATGTGCAACGAATCTCGTGTGTCAATTGGATATTCTCGATCGTTGGCATTCCTTATGAGATAAAAAGGCACTAGTATATGGCATATCTTCTTTGCTCTGGTTAAAGGCGCGTCCATTTGTGTATCCCTCAGGTTTGTGATGTAGAGTGATGCCTAGATTACGAGCCTAACCTAGATTACGAGCCTTGGTATCAGAGCGGAGGATGAACGTCAAGAGTTTGTCATTTTGTTTGTAGACATGACATAAAATTGCAAAAGTGAAAGTGGATAGCTTATGTAAGCGAAGATTGAAGAAGGGTGAGTTTTTTACATCCATCTGGCTATTCCTTGAAGTTGCATAGCGAATATGGGTCACATGGATGAATTCTTTCTTTTTACAGTGCAGGGTTGCTAGCAAGTGATGTTAGTGACATTGTGCTTCTTGATGTTACTCCACTGTCACTAGGGATGGAAAGGAGATGGTGGAAGGAAATGAAGATGCCCCTCTTGTGAAAGAACCATGCAACATCAGTTTAGAATCCAAAGACCCACATGAAAATTTTGAAAGCATTGCTTGTTCACATAGGTTTTGTTCTACTTGCATATTCCTACATATTCGTAGAAAATTGCAAGAAAATTTGGTGACCATTCATTGCCTCAAGCCCAATTACAATAAACAATCGAGTCCTCAACAATGTCAATTGATTCTTCCGAGACAAACCTTGGAGGAGTGATGTTAGGCATTGGCGAACATTGTTTAAAAAAAAACATCTCGATGTTGTCACATGATTTGCAAGAAACCTAAGGGGCATTGTTTATGTATTTAAAGCACTTAGATATTGTGATGAAAGTATTGCGAAGAGAAACTAGCGGAAAAAAAGAAAAAAAAACGCATTCTCTTGTTTCAATTATGGGTGTGGTGTTTAGTGGAAAAGAAAACTATCCAGAATGGTTAATGAAGATCAAGCACACCCATATCTTTAATGATCTTTTGGATGATATTTGTGATGGTGATACCAAACCTACCAAACCGACAATAGATAAAGAGCTTGCTATATGGAGGAATAAAGACAAGAAATATTACGCCTTGATTTATGCTTCTATAAGTTAAGAGGTGATTCATCATATCAGATCTATAAAATATTCTTGGAGTGATTTGAAGAAGTTGAAAGATATGTATGATTCTCATTCAAAGCTAGAGCTAATTCAATTGTTGACGAAGCTCTTCAACCTAGTAACGAAGGATAATGTTCTCGCGTCTTTAGCTTCCGAAATTAAATCCATCATGCACGACATTGATGATACTTGTGTGAAGATAGACATTGCTCTCACGACCTTCATCAAGGCCCTCTACCCCACATACTCTCATTATCTTGAATCACTTCAAGCTCGTGGACAATTGAAGTCCCTCGATTTTGACTCTTTGGTGGAGAAAATTACAGAATGTGAGAAGGATTTTGGGAAGAAAACAACTCAACCCACTCGAGAGATTGCATGCCTTGTTAAAAAAGAGAAGAATCAATCACATGATTCTTCAAGAGGAGACAACAATAAGAGAGGAAGAAAAAATAATAATTTCAGAGGCAGGGGGGTTAGGCACAATCAAGGTGAGAGGTCTGATCATCACTTTGTTTGTTGGAAAGAATAGACATGAAGAAAACACATACAAAATCCCATGGGAAAATATAAATGACAAGCATGAACAAAAGGAAGACAAAGGTAAAGCTCCTAAATCCACTCATTTTGTTGTTTCTCACTGCAATATTGGCATAAATGATGATTTGTTCAAAGCTTCATTTGATTCTTGGAGAGATATTTGGTTGCTTGACACTAGTGCTACATGCGACATGACATTTCAAAGAGATTTTTTGAAGAATTGAATGACAATGTAGAGGGTACAATGTACTCTGCAAATAGATCAAGTCTCAAACTTGTAGCAAATGACGCCATCGGGCTCAAATTGCCCATAGTCCCTATTTATTTTGCATGATGTTCTTTATCTCCCTCTGTTATAGAGGAACTTCTATCTCTTGTGCACATTCAACAACAAGGCCATTCCATTCACACATTCGATGGAACAATTGAAATAAGGAGGTATTTTGACAACATGGTTGTCATGATAGGATGGGAGGATGACAAATTGTTGAAGTTGAAAGGGACATCTGCACGGGCACACAATTATGCACATCTTTCTCACTATGATGAAGGTACATTGTCTCCAAATCTCTTGTGGCATGTTAGATTTGGGCACATCAACTATGATAGTCTTCCTCAGCTAAAGAAAAATGATGTTTTTGGTTTTCCTACCATTGCATGGAACTTGAAGCAATGTGAGGCTTGTATCCTTGGGAAACACAACAAACAACCTTTTTCATGTTTCCACTTCAAAAGCATACAAAAAACTAGAATTGATACACTTTGTTTTGTGTGGTCCCATGCTTTTTCATCTACTTTTGATAATAAATATATCATGACTTTTATTGATGACTACACCAAGATGTGTTGGGTTTACTCGTTGAAACACAAATCTAAGGCTTTTGAAACGTTTAAAAACTTTCATGTGTGGATGGAAAATGAAGCACAATCTAGCATTAGCACTCTTTGTATTGACAACATAAGGGAATATGCTTGTAATGAATGTGAGATCTATCTTTGTCAACATGGAATCAAACATCAAACCAATATTCCATACAATCCTCAACAAAATGGTGTAACAGAAAGAATGAACAAGACACTCTTGAATATGGTATGTTCAATGTTATTTTTCAAAAATGTGAAGTTGATGTTTTGGGTTGATGCAGCTCTATGTGCAATGCATGTGAGAAACGTTACTCCATCTCATGCTCTTGGGAACAAGACTCCTTATGAAATGTGGTATGGATGCATTCCTTCAGTGAGGCATCTTAGGGTTTTTGGTTCTATTTGCTATGCCTTAATTCCCAACGAGTAAAGAAATATGGTTGGTGTAAGGAGTCAAAAGTGAATCTTTTTGGGGTACTCAAATACCACTAAGGCATACCATCTTTACGATGAGGTAAACAAAAAGTTCATTCTTTCCAGAGATGTGTTTTTTCTTGAATCCACTGAGAATGAAAAGACTATTAAGAAACAACTTGATCATCTTGATAGATTCACCCATGTAAATACATATCACAATTTTGATGATGAGATTCCACATCTTGAAGGTGGGGGGGGTCCCTATCTTGGATCGATATCTGGAATCTTCTTTTGAAGTGCCATCTCTCCCTCGTGAATAAGATCCAACCACTTCATCAGAACAAGGAGTCCAATTAGATGACGAGATTGAGAGGATTGAAAGGTTGAACCTTGATAGGAATGCAACACCATATCAATAAGTGGAGCAACCTATACCATCACATAAAGGTCCAAAGTGGCTCATAAGGACACTTGAAAGTGTTCATCCCGATGAAGTTGGAAAGACAAGAACCATAAGTTCTACAAGACAAGATGGAGGTGGTGTAGATAATTCAGATCCAGGTGATGTAAATGATATGGATGTTTCATTTTATTATGAATTGAATTTATCTACTAATATTGAACCAAATTCCTTTGAATAAGTTGCTTCTCATGATGAGTGGAAAGAAGCCACGCAAAAGGAGTATGATGCTCTCATCAAGATTGGGACATGGAAGTTGGTGGATCCTCCATTTGGAACCAAACCAATTGGTTGTAGGTGGGTCTACAAGAACAAGTACAAATTGGATGGCTCACTTGACAAGCATAAGGTGAGGCTTGTGGCAAAAGGATATGCGCATAACAGAGGCATAGACTATGTAGATACTTTTTCCCCCACGACAAAATGGGCTACCATTCATACATTGTTGGCTTTGGCAACACATAATAGGTGGAAGATTCATCTCATGAATGTGAAGACAACCTTCTTGAATGGATACCTGAAGGAGAATGTTTACATGTCTCAACCAAAAGGATTTGTTGTGAAGAGTAAGGAACATAAGGTATGCAAGATCATCAAATATTTGTATGACCTAAAGCAAGCACCTCATGCTTGGTATGAAACGTTAACTGGCATCTTTTGAAGATCATTTTCAAACATTTTAATCTTGATGATGCAACTTTGTTTGTCAAGAAATTTGGCAAAACTGTTGTATACCTTGTGGTGTATGTAGATGATATTTTGATAACAGGGAACAATGAAGCATATAATGCATCCATAAAGAAAGATTTGAAGAAGGGTTTTGAGATCACATACACGGTGTTGATGATTACAACTGCGTGAGACATCCTCCAGGACACAGACGTGAGAGAGAGCCATTGAGATGGGTTTGTGGTTCCTGTCTGAGACATAGTTGGAATGTAGTGATGGCCTCCTCCTTACAGAGAGTTGAGAAGAACTCTAGATGATTCTCCTGTGTAATGCAATGAGAAATGAGACTTGTTGAGTTGGACATGCCTGTGGCTGAGCACAAGGTGAACGTGTGAATTCCCATGAGCTGGGTGCATCGTTATGAGATAGTGATGAAAACTATGTATTAGCCTCCTCTTAGTAGAGAGTTGAGATGATGAAATCCAAATGACTCTCCTATGTAATGGAGTGGGAAAGAAGATCTGTTGAGTTGGATGTGCCTGTGGGTGAGCACCGGTGAACGTGATCCTAGTGGTTGAGCACTAGTGAGTGTGGTTCTCCTGTGAGACGCAGTGAGATAGAGATATGGACATCCCTATGGATGTGCCCCAAGTGGTTTAGCACTAGTGGGTGTATGAGATCCCTTGATATATTGTTAAAGAGTCATACTTACCTGTAACCCTAGTTGTTATGTAAAGGGTACAGGTCGACTCCACCTTAATGTAATAGATAATTAATGCAAAAGATAATTAATCTGGTTATTATTAATTATACTGTGAGTTAGAGAGGTCGGCCCTGTTGTGCCAATAGACACTTTTGTTGACAGGTCCACTCTAATATAAGTAAAGGTAAATTCCCTATTGAGGAATCATATCTTAAGTGTGAGTTTGGAAATTTCAGCAAGTACATCTTCTTAGGAAAAGTGCACACCTCTCTTGGGCGCTAGTCTTCTAGAGTTTTGTAAGCACCCTTTTGTGTGCTAGTTTTTTCTTGGTGGTGGAGGTATTTCTCTTGAAGAATATAACAAAGGATTGGTTGGGTTTCTTCCCTTTTTGAGAAGGGTTTCCCAGGATACTTATTGTGTACTTGTGCATGGTGTTTCTTCTTGTGATCTTGGTTGCTGCAACAAAATTGTTTATGGTTCAAGTAAAATGCTAAAATGGAATAAACTTCATGCTTAAACCTTGCCTATTGAAAACTCAACATGGTATCATAGCATGGGTCTTGAAGAAATCATTGCACAAACAACTTTCAACCATCTTATCTCTCCTGCAAAAATTGTACAACCCTCCTAGGGTTTCTAGAAATTCCATATGACCTACCTTTCTGGGAGGTTTCAACACTTGGCACTTGGAAGTTGGGGATAAAAAGAGCATAGGTGTGTACGGTCTCCTTCAGCGCACCTCCAACATGTCTCGGATTGCAATTCTGAGCATTTTGACTTTTTGGCCCTAGGGTTTCTAGGGTTTCACTAATTTCTACAGAAAATTTTAGAATTGGGTTTCTGCAACTCTTTGAAGGAGCTATTCATCTCAACAGTGCTATCCTATCCTTCAAAGGCTTATTTTGTCAGTAATAAGTCCAACAAAACCTAAAAGTGCTAGCCTAGCCTAGCCATTGGGTTTTCTAGCCTAGTTGGCAAGGGTTTGGGAAGAATCCATAAATTAAAATGAGAAAAATCATGATGGGAGACAAGCTTGATGGTTCAAGAAAACTCAGTTCTAGGGAGACAAGACCTCAAGGAGATGAAGGCATCAACATCTCAACACTCTCAGGTATGGTCCCTACCAATGATAGTACTTGGTTAATTGATAATGGTGCCTCCAGGCACATGACCGGTCTTAGATATCACCTAAAACAAATTGTTGAGAAAGAGACACATCTACATGTTGTCCTTGGAGATGATGCCAGATATAATGTGAGAGGGGTTGGAACTTCTACCTTCCAACTAGATTCAGATATGCAACTTCAATTAAAAGAAGTACTATATGTACTCGGAATGAAGAGGAACCTTGTCTCCATTTTTTCCTTGGAAGACAAAGGTTACACACTTACTTTCTCATAAGGAAGAGTTATTGCATGGCACAAAGACACTCATATAAATTCTGCCAAGGTAATTGGTGTCCGAGAAAACAACTTGTACAAATTAACCATCAAACCAGTCCAGGCCCTGCTACATGACACTATCAACTTGAGTGAGCTATGACACAGAAGACTTTCTCACATTCATTATAGAGCCCTCCTAGCTCTAGGGAAAATGGTAACAAATCTACCAGAGATATAGATTCAACATAAAGGTGTTTGCAAAGGTTTTTCTCTTGGAAAAAATGTTAAAGGATCCTTCTCAAGCAGTGACAATAGATCCAAGGAAATCTTGGACTTGATACATTCATATGTGTGTGGGCCAATGAATGTTTCATCTCTGAATGAGTACTTATACTATGTACTCTTCATAGATGATCACTCCCGAAAAACTTGGATTTACTTCCTGAAGAACAAGGATGGAGTCCTTGCAAAATTTCAAGAATTCAAAGCTCAGGTTGAGAACCAGACCAGAAGAAAAATCAAAGAATTAAGATCAGATAATGGAGGACAATAAACCTCCAAACATTTCAACAATTTTTGTATTGAAGCAGGGATCAAGAGGGAGTTCACAATTCCTTACAACTCTCAACAAAATGGGGCTACAGAAAGGAAAAACAAAACTATCACTGAGGCAACCAAAGCAATGATACATGATCAGAGTCTACTTATGACTCTATGGGTTGAAGCTTGTATGACAATAGTGTATGTTCAAAATAGAAATCCTCATCAGATCTTGAAGAACATTACTCTAGAAGAATCCTTCACCAGAGTAAAGCTTGAGATTGGACACTTCAGAATATTTGGGTGTCCAATATATTTTCATGTATCCAACGAGAAGAGATCCAAGCTAGAACCTTCATGGAGAAAGGGCACATTTGTAGGATACAGTGAATCCTCAAAGGCATATCGAATCTACATTCCTGGTCAAAGACAAATTGAAATAAGCAGAGATGTTACTTTTGAAGAAGTAGCCTTCCAAAGATCTAGAGAATCTTCGATGGAAATTGATAGTGAGACAATGCCTTCTCCCCCTTTAGCAGTCCAAAGGGAGACATACATTATTCCAGTTGCTCCAGTTGATCAATTTGTTCCAGCCGATCCAGTTGTTCCAAGTGACATGCCCAGAGATATTATAGTTGGACATAAAAGGCCTGCTTGGGCCCGACAAACTCTACAAGAAGCATAGGGACATAAATCCCCTCAAGTAACAACCAAAGAGAGCAAGAGACCAAAGAGATTCTCAAGGTACCTTTGATCTGTGACCCACATCATTGACTTAGAGCCATCTTGTCATGGAGAAGCTTTAGGTGAACAAGTATGGAAATATGCCATGACTGAAGAATATCAATCTATATTGAAAAATGATGTATGGGATATTGTTCCAAGACCAGAGGAAAAGTTTGTAGTGACTTCCAAATGGATTTATAAAATCATTCATGCAACTGATGGAAGCATCGAAAAATACAAAGCGATATTTGTAGCCAGAGGGTTCTCACAAGTAGAGGGAGTTGACTATGAAGAGACTTTTGTGTCAGCAACTCGATACACCTCCATATGTTCTATCATTGCACTAGTTGCTTCCATGGGTTGGAAGCTACACCAGATGGATGTAAAGACAACCTTTCTCAATGGGGAAATTGAGGAAGAAGTTTATATCGAGAAGCCAGAAGGATTCATTATACACAACGAAAGATCTCATGCGTGCAGGTTGAAGAAAGCCCTATATGGTCTAAAACAAGCACCACATGCTTGGTACGAGAAAATGGATGGATTTCTGATGAGTTTGGGCTTCAACAAAAGTGTTGTTGATCCAAACTTACATTATCACATTGATGGCAATGAGTGTTTGATTTTGGTCCTATATGTGGATGACCTTTTCCATACCGATTCAGAGAGACTCATTGCTGAATGCAAACGAGCATTGACTACTAAATTTGAAATCAAAGATTTGGGCTTGATGCACTACTTCTTGGGACTAGAAGTATGGCAGAGGACAGATGAGATCTTCCTGAGTCAAGGAAAATATACTGTGGAGATATTGAAAAATTTCGGTATGATAGAATGCAAATCCATGCCTACTCCAATGGTGGTGGATTTGAAGAAGATGAGTGATACTGATTCAGGAGAGGTAGATCCACACTTATACAAACAATTGATTGGACCACTGATGTATCTGGTTAACACCAGACCAGATATATGCTATGCAGTGAATGTGCTTAGCCAGTTTATGAGCCAATCGAGACATACACACTGGATAGCATCAAAACATGTATTGAGATACTTACGAGGCACAGTTGGTTATGGCCTAAGATATGCCTCCAGTGTATACTTGATCCTGCAGGGATATTCTAATGCAGATTGGGCAGGGAGCGCAGTGGAAAGGAAAAGCACCTCCGGTTGTTGCTTCACTTTAGGGCATGCCATGGTTTCTTGGTGTAGTAGAAAACAAAGCTCCATGGCATTGAATACCGCAGAGGCAGAGTACATTGCATTGAGTGTATCATTCCGCGAAGCAATGTGGCTTCGCAAAATTATGACTGACTTATTTGATCATGAGATGGATTCTACTACTATTCATTGTGATAACCAGAGTTGTGTGAAGCTCTCCGAGAAACCTGTGTTTCATGACAGATCGAAACACATCGAGATAAAATATCACTATATCAGAGACATGGTGCAAAGGAATACAATACATGTGTAGTATCTTCCTACCCATGAGAAGATCGCAGATATCTTCACCAAACTGCTTTCCAAGACAAAGTTCGAGCATTCCATGAGAGACTTGGCCTCGTGGAGAATGCCTCCCTAGCTGAGAGGGAGTGTTGATGTTTACAACTGTGTGAGACATCCTCCAGGGCACAGATCTGAGATAGAGCCCCTGATATGGGTGTGTGGTTCCTCTCTAAGATAGAGCTGGAACGTAGTGATGGCCTCCTCCTTACAGAGAGTTGAGAAGAACTCCAGATGATTCTCCTGTGTAGCACAGTGAGAAAGGAGATCTGTTGAGTTGGACGTGCTTGTGGCTGAGCACAAGGTGAACGTGTGAATTCTCATGAGCTGGGTGCATCGTTATGAGACAAAGATGAAAACTATGTATTAGCCTCCTCTGAGTAGAGAGTTGAGGTGATGAACTCCAGATGACTCTCCTATGTAATGCAGTGGGAAAGAAGATCTGTTGAGTTGGATGTGCCTGTGGATGAGCACAGGTGAACGTGATCCTAGTGGATGAGCACTAGTAAGTGTGGTTCTCTTGTGAGATAGAGATATGGACATCCCTATGGATGTGCCCCTAGTGGCCGAGCACTAGTGGGTGTATGATATCCCTTGCTATATTGTTCAAGAGTCAGACTTACTTGTAACCTTAATTGTAATGTAAAGGGTACAGGTCGGCCCCACCTTAATGTAATAGATAATTAATGCAAAAGATAATTAATCTAGTTATTGTTAATTATATTGTGAGTTAGAGAGGTCGGCCCTGTTGTGCCAATAGACACTTCTATTGATAGGTCCAATCTAATATAAGTAAAGGTAAATTCCCCATTGAGGAATCACATCTTAAGTGTGAGTTTGGAAATTTCAGCAAGTACATCTTCTTGGGAAAAGTGCACACCTCTCTTGGGCGCTAGTCTTATAGGGTTTTGTAAGCACCCTTTTGTGTGATAGGTTTTTCTTGGTGGTGGAGGTCTTTCTCTTGAAGAATATAGAAAAGGATTGGCTGGGTTTTCTTCCCTTGTTGAGAAGGGTTTCCCAAGATACTTCTTGTGTACTTGTGCATGGTGTTTCTTCTTGTGATCTTGGTTGTTGCAACAAAATTGTTTATGGTTTAAGTAAAATGCTAAAATGGAATGAAATTCATGCTTAAACCTTGCATATTGAAAACTCAACACACGGGACATCTTCACTCCTACTTGGGTATTGAAGTAACGCATAATCCAAAACATGTATTCATCTCCCAAAAGAAGTACATTGGAGAACTGTTAAACAAATTTGGCATGGCTAATTGTAATCCTCTCTCTACTCCAATGAAACAACATATGAAGATAACATCAAAACAAGGGGGTGAATTTGAGGATGAAACTAAATATAGACAACTTGTGGGGAATTATCTACCTTACTACCACCAGACTAGATATTTCATTTGCAATTGGGATTATTTCAAAGGTTCACATAAAAACCTTGTGAAGAACATTTGTGTGTTGCAAAGAGAGTTCTAAGGTACTTGAAAGGAAGTCAAAACTTTGGGCTCAAATACTCTAAGGTGGAAGACTTTAGATTAGTTGGACATACAGATTCAAACTTTGATGGGGATAAGGAGAATGGAGTGTCTACTTCAGGATACCTCACGAGTCTTGGATCAACAACTATATCTTGGAGATCACACAAACAATCTGTTTCGACATATTCCACTACAAAGGAAAAATATGTGGTTGTTGCAGAGGAAACAAAGGAGATTGCGTGGATCAAGAATATATTAAATGATTTGTAGGAGAAACAAGTAAACATTACTCCACTTTTGATTGGCAACACTTCTGCAATCAAATTGGCCAAGAATCCTAGATTCCATGATCAAACCAAGAACATCAACACAAAGTACCATTTCATTTGATATCATGTAGATTCCAAGACCATTCAACTTATACATTGTTCCACAAGTGAGTAAATTGCAGACATCTTCACTAAAGCGCTTGGAAGAGAAAAGTTTGACAAGTCCAAAAAGATGCTTGAACTTGCAAAACCCACTTTAGATTGAGGCGGAAGGGAGGGGGGACCTCAGTTACTTAATCCTTGAGACTATGGTACTATAAATATTATTGTAAATATTTAATCTAGGAGAAAATGAAGAGTCTTAGGTGAATATGAACGACAATATGACCTTTGGGAAGATGAAATCAAAGGTCACTTGTTTGTATATATATATATATATATATATATATATATATATATATTCAGTCACTTTAATACAAAAAATAATGTGTGGATTTATTCAATCTCCAATTTGCCACTAAGATTTATAAATAAGACACATCTATTAAAATACTATAGAGCAACCATTAAATGAAAATAATAGCTACAACAAACCACAAGTGTCAATTAACATAGTAACATACTCAACATATAGACCAAAACCAATTCACATGAAGATGTTATTTACCCTAGAAATCCAAATGGGAAAACCAACTTTGAATGGGGCTTAGTGTTTCATTTCGGTAATCTTTGATTACAATGATTTCATGGCTCTTTTCCCATCCTCCTCTCCTTGGCCAAAATACCCATTGAGAATGAAATTCATGAGAGAAATAGGGAGAGTTGTTTGGG
>ML778197.1:138894-149350 GCA_009831015.1 Picea engelmannii | reverse complement strand
GACACTCTTCTTATAACATGCCTAATTTCTATCTTAGAGAACAAAACAACAATGCGTGGAGTTATTCAATCCGTAGCTTGTCACTAAGCTTCATAACTAACACACATCTATTAAAATACTATAGTGCAACCATTAACAACAGACAATAGCTTCAAGAAACCACAAATGCTAATTAACACAATAACATACTCAACATATAGACCAAAACCAATTCACATGGAGTCATTATTTACCCTAGAAACCCAAATGGGAAAACCAACTTCGAGTGTGGCTCAATGTTTCATTTCGACAATCTCTGGTTACAATGCTTTCATGGCTCTCTGCCCATCCTCCTCTCCTTGGCCAAAAGACCCATTGAGAATGAAATTCATGAGAGAATAGGGAGAGATGGTGGGGTAAGGGAAGGTTAACAACCATGCCCCTTCACTTTCCATTCCTCGCCCTTATCTCCTATTCATTGTTTTCTTTTTATTTAATTCTCTTTTTTTTTTTTCCTCTCATATTCTCATTTTGTCCTATTCAACTTTTACATTTACATTGCTTACATAGTTTGTTGACCTTCATGAATTGCCAGTTTAATCTTTTAGGTATTAAGTCTTGCCCATTCATTGGTTCAGATCCATTTTAGATCAAATGGTTGTGTGTTATGATATGCTTCAATGTATGCTTAAACTGGTACTGCCTCTCTAGCTACTACTGCTACTTGTGCTACTGATGGATCTGGAACTGGAACTAAGACTAGCTTAGATGATGACACTTTCTATGCTATTGATGTAGGTTTCAATCTGTATATGGATCTCGGTATGGATATGTAAAGGAAATATCTAGGTCTCGGTCTAGAACACCTAGTTCTGCCTCTCGATCTAGTGTGATCGGTTGTCCTATGCATGGAAGCATCTCATCCCAGTCTTGTGGATGGATCCTATCTGGGGGAGTGCCTTTTGTCCCCATAGGTTGTCTCCGAGATAGAGAAATCCTTCCGTATAATATCACGTCCATAAAGTCATCAATCGTATCACATATCCATCCAATGATTAGATTGGATTATATTATATTAGATTAAGGGTTAGGCTAGGTCGAGCACCGACTACAGGTCGTCCAGACCAATCCAAACCCATACTATAGAAAGGAAAATTTCCTGAAAAAAACACATGGGAAGGCACCAAAAAATCATGACTAAAAAAGTACATTTTTTAGATGGATGTGGAAGGCTACTATGAAGCTCAACCCTAAATGCATTGAGCAAGCCACAATGGACTATATCATGTACACCAAGATGAAGAGAAAGTGCTAGCAGAAAATACAACTTTATTGGGTTGTCAAAGCACAGAAGCATCTTCACTAAGGAAAGTGGCTTACAAGGAACCAAATCTAATAAAAGTTCCCTTGTATTGTACAAGAACTTAATGCAATGGGAACCATTGCTACTTGGGGGGGAAGGATTGATCCAAGTGTCCATCTAGGGATATCTCCAAGCTAGTCCTCACATTGTCAATATTTAGGTCACGAATTTTCTGACACATTTTTTGGGGCCTTCCTATGCATTTTTGCACAAAAATTGAGGACTTGACTTAGTGTGCGAATATTCTTTCCAATGATCTAAAGAAGACCTGAAACAAAGAATCAAAAATAAAATTATTATCTTGACAAGGCTCCCTTTTTTCAGATAACTCAATGCACCTACTCATGCTAGGGTTAGGGTTCTTGCTTCTTAGGTTTTATGGTTCAACCTCTTGTTATGACATTTTTATGAATGGGTGTAATTGTGACATCTCTTCTCATAGATAAGCTACCATCATTCTAACAATTTTGTATTGTGATGTACATTACAATGTTTTTCACCATTTGATTTATTAATATGATTTTTTTTTCATTCTAATATACTTCATTTAGTAATGCATCTTGTGTTTTTTTCCCCTTGGAAATAAATCCTAGACACTTCCCCTCATTTTGAGTATAATACTGACTATAAAGTAAGTAGGGTAGACTTAGTGCACTTGACCCTATGGGAATCAAACCGAGGAGCTACACAACATGCCAAATTGTTGACAACACCCTAGCAACAGTGGCACCAAATGATTAAGGTAACCCTTGAGGCTAGTAATGTATCTTATGCTATCTCTACAATATTGTGTTCTTTCATTTCATTCTCAATCCAATCCACATCATTTCATTGTTTGCACTTGGTGTTTTAATTTTTCAAAATATCATGATCTTATTATTGGATGTGTTGGATCCATTCAACAATTTTTGCTAATTCGTCTCCCTCTTTATGTGCATGAAAGGACTCTTCTCGTGTTGATGAAATGGCCAGAGGTACATCAATTAGGTCCAATGGTTGGAACCCCAAACACACTTGAAATGGGTTATGGCCAATAGAACTATGAAGTGTTGAACACAAGGAAGGCTTTCATTCCATGTACATGAATACTTGGAGTTTTACATTTGAGGATGTGTACAATCATCTTGTTGATTGCCTCTATATGTCCATCAGTTTGGGGATGGAAGGCAATTGATTTGGCCAATTTTATGTGCATCGTGGCCCAAAGGATGGACCAAAATATATTTAGGAACATGTTTCCCCTACAAAAAACAAGGATCTCTGGAAACCCAAAATGAACCCAAACATGCTCGAAGAAGAGCTTTGCAATGGCTTATTTTGTGACACTCTTCTTATAGAATGCCTAATTTCCATCATAGAGAACCAAAGAATAACCATACAAACACAATCATTGTTATGTTTAGTTGAGGGTAGGCCTATAATAAAATGTACATGCACTAACTCTAGAGGCTTATTTGGAGTAGGCAGAGGAGTGTATAATGCTACTTCTTGAATGTGGGTTTAGCGATGGCACAAGTAGTATATGATTTTATATATTTGTTGACAACCCATTAGAGCTTTGGCTTGTAAATGAACTTCAACAATGCTTCCATTATCTTCTCCATGTCAAAATGGCCGACCACCCCATTGTAGTGTGCTTCCCAAATTAATTTCTCGCGCTTATCTAAATAAACATGAAAATAACCCAAATGACACAAAAGTCCATCTTGGAGATGAAATTCTAAACCTTGTTTATTTCTAACCTATGTTTGTTATATGGTAATCGGGTTAGGATCATTATCATGCATCTGGGCCACTGTGGATTCTCACATCCACATGAATAGAGATCGTGGCTAGGGATACAACTAGGGGTTGGATGAGGCAGACTACAACTCGATTGGCTCTTCCCTTCTTGTAATTGATGTTCAAGTGGAATTGTTGAAGGTACATGTACCACTTATGATGGTGGTGAAAGCAGCGTGTCTTCAGGGTTTTGAACTTGGTTAAGACATGATTGCAATAAGTACTCCCTTGTGGACCCCCTATGTAGCTTGGTCTCTGGCTTGAATTACACATGTGTTGGGACCACAACTAGCTTCATATGCTATACATAAATAAGAGCTTCAAACCAATAATTTAATCTCGTTGAATGATTTTGTTCATATTCACTTTTCTAAACATGTCAAAGCTGGAAGAATTATCTAGCTTTACCTACATATGTGTTTTGTGTATACTCCAATGAGATGAAATAAACAACTTGAAAATAGGATCATTGACGTATACATAATGTTATACTCTATTATCAGAGGGTCACAACTTGGGAATTTGTAATTTTGTAAGCATTTAACCCACTAGTGCTATTGGGAAAATCCCCCTAATCCGGGTCTTGTGACTGGGCAGAGCCTTGACACCCTAAAAGACATAAAAGGTTCTATTCTACTCCAAACCACACACAACCTCAAGATAATTAAGGGAAGAGAAATAAGATAAAAGCGTGTACCTTAAGTCCTTATGGCTGATGTCGATCCCTTTCGATTGTTGTCCGTTCCAAGACTGCAGGCCTCCTCCCAAAGCTTGCCTAAAACAATACTACATAACAATATAGGACAACATATGATTACTTATCAAGATTATCTAAAGAGTTAGTTATTCATGAGAGGATTCATAAACATAAACACATAAACATATAAACATAAGATTTGGGACAATAAATTTTCTCTTTTATTAATAACAAAATTGGAGGTTACTTTGCTATCGCCGCTCCATGAAACTCGCCCAGGTTCCTCTATTGTGTCTCCAAGTGCACTATTCCCAATACAATCTTCACCACCAACATGCCAACATAAGGGGAGAAGGATGGATGGTATAAGGAAGATGGATGGAAGGGAATGTTGAGGATAAAACTCAGAGCAAATGCAGAAGGCTTGGGAAACAAAGGGAGAAAATTTGGAAGAGTTCTCTTGCCTCTAGTTTGATATATCCAAATGACCCCCCCCCCCAGGGCCCTTTTTATATGAGAAAATGTTGGTTAATTCATTTCCATAAGGGCTGCATGAGGTAAGATGGTTGCAAAACCAAAGATAGTCTGTAAACTCTGCTAGAAAGCATGGATTTTTTTTGTCACATTTTAGAGTACACGCGTGATTTCAGTAGTGTAGCAAGCGTATATACATGGACTTTCAAGTATGAAGCTAGCATATGTACGTGCTCTGCCTTTACAATAGGACACATATGACAAGCACAAAGTTTTGTTTTTGAGAAGAACTCCAACAAAATGGGTTTGGCAGATGTATTAATGAGTAGGCCAACATCAAGAATGCATAGAAGTGGCATTTTGAGTTATAACAACTAGCAAACCAAGTAAATAAAAAATATCACATACATCCTCTTTATTAGCAGTAACAAATGTATACTAAGTCTTGACCCAAAAATTAAAGCATCATTGAATATTTGCTCCAATCCCCTAACTCCTCCAAAAACATTTGCTATTAACTTAGTATCCCCAACTTCATAATCATACAACACTCTAATGTTTGGCTTTGAATATAGCACAAGACAAACCATTAAACGCATATGATAAATCCCTTCCATTCATTAATCCATGTGGATCTATACAACTATCTCTTACTTTCTAGAATTACAAAACTACGATTCGAACAACAAATTCTAGATAGGCGTGACAAGCAAACACGCATCATGATAAAAATCATTAATTAGATTTAAACAAGCATTGTGATAAAAATCATTAATTAGATTTATTGTAAGATATTTGTTTACCTTCAAAAATGTAATACAATATTCTTCTCTTCAACAAAACCGAATGATTTCATTCTATATAAGCACATACCTGTAATGAATGTCCCTAGCTTGATTTTTTGCTCATTTTCTATTTTAAGGAATCATGAAAATGGCCATGGTAAGAGGATACCCTTTTCAAATATTCATTAAAAAAGTGTGCTTTTGCATAATCTTTGTGCGCAAGAACAAAAGAAAGCCATCAATCATATTAGAGCATAAGTAAGCCAATCTTTCAATGAAAGAAAACCAAACACAAAAAATAGAGCGTAGTCTCCAAATGGCTATGGTTGGACTATTCTACAAAAGAGAATTAAAAACTATGTAGTAAGAAAAAAAAATGATGAAATAAATAGATAGGAAACAAAAGGAAGCCTAACATGTACTAGTTGATGCTCTGAATGACCCACTATTGAAGTATAAGCAAAAAGTAATCGCAAACTAAGCTAGAAAATTACTTTATGAAAGAAAGACAGATGATAATAATATTGAAAACCTACTAATCTAATCCTACGCTAACCTATACCAATTCATTCTAAATAGTGTGAAATCATAAATCCAATGTAGTTGTCAAAGGAAGTTGATACCTACAAGAGCATCAAGGTGTCACCTAGGTATGTGAGGTTTGTATGCTATATAATGTATCATTGAAAGAATTAAAGCAAAAATTCATTCACAACCAAAAGTACCAGATACTTACCATTATTTGAAAATTGTCAAGAAAATGATGACTTCATCCAACATTCAACGATGTCATCAAAGTGGGTATATAATCTTTGAAATCAAGAATCAAATCTAAAGGCAACTCGCTTAGATAATCATTGTCTTTGCTTGTTTGTTCTCTAATGTTGTGCACTATAATTATCTCTTTACTAAATCATCTTTACTTTCACTATGCATGACACGTGGTTCAAAATCTAGGATGGTCTTCTCCTTAGGTCCCGATGGTTCTCTTCTTGTGCTGCAATTCTTGTTAAAGAGTGCCAACTATGTGTCCTTCATAATCAGTCCATGAACTAGATATTCAACAATCTCAAGATGGACCTCGTTAGTAAAATATACTGCCACATTTACAATCCTTCCTTGAGAGGAAGCATCATCATTAGGCACTAAGGTTGCATCCACTAATTTTTCTTTATGTTGTTCTTGACTTATAGATTATAGATTATGTGTGAGCATAATGCCATTATAATTTATCATTGTGGAAGTGTGGACTTATTTGTCATTCATAAAAGTGCTTGATAGAGGAATATTATCATATCCTTCATTGATCAAATTCACGACACTCTCCTTTTTCTTTTTCAAACAGGTTTGTGGCCAGTGCTCATGAGATCTTAGTGCATTGCTACACCACTTTTTTCTTATGAATTTCATCTTGTCAAAGAATATATTCAAGAAAACTTCCCTTAAGTTGACTATCAATCTTTGCCATCTCTAATTACAATGAGTTACCTCAATAGGAAATATCACTTGCAAGCCTACAACCCATGTTACGGGCACACAACCTTCATTTCCAACTTCAAACTCAACCCAACAAAGCTATATTTCCATGGCTAGTATGGTTGGTGCTCTTTCTGAACAACAAGCTATACTCAAATTTTCCTTTTTCTACCATGCTGTCTTGACTCTCACTCTTCCCCAAAATGACTATGCCTAGCCCATGCTGCCATTACTAGGTGAGGTGACCTTTCCCACTAACCACTCTTACATCATTCAATGATGGGTTTTATAATTCAAAGGAGGTAAACATTAATATTAAGTGTCTTGGATAAATATAAACGGGAAACCCCTTGGACCCCCTTTTATCCCCCTCTCTCATGGAATCATAACCCCCCAATGTTACCGTCCCTCTCGTATTGCAACCAACAATGTGTTTTTATCAATATTTTCAATGTACAATTTACATAGCTTGGCTTTCGACCATATTGATTAATACATGCTCTCTAGCCCGAAACATATCAGCTCATTAACCTAAATCACATTACACAGTTACATTAACATTCATAGGGATTAAAATAGGGGATGTTACAACATATATTCCTCTTAATAAAAGGAGGGAGCATTCAAGAAAGATTCATCCATTTGTGGCTTATAGGACTTTTCACTTTCACAAAATTGTTGATATAATTGTTTGAATCTCATATTAGAATCTTTGATGAACTCATGCTTCTTTCTGTAGAACTTGTCTAATTCATGAAATAATGCTTCCACTTGATAATTACCATGAGCAAGTAAGAAAACTTCCCTAAATTGCTTCTAGTGGTGAATAGACTTGGCTAGTAACGCCATATGCCAATATCGAATTTGTTCTTCGAAAGTGAGAGTAAACAACTTGCACACATCTTTTTCAAAGATATTTAGTAATTGACATGCAAGCTCACATTTGTTAGCATGTATGAATGTTGTAGTGTTTTCTCCTCACCATTAAATTTTAATTTTGACAAGAGGTTGGTTTCCTCTTTATGGATGTCATGTAATGGTCATGAAAGGCTCGAAACATGATTCCATGTAGGAATATGCAGAGGAGACATTAGCAGATAATGCATTCTTAAACATAATGCATCCACATGAGTCGACTTGCCATTTGGCCTCATTCTAGTGCCAAAACATAGATGTGGGACATTGTCCCCTCATCAATGTAGTAGGTTCACCCTGCAAAAAGGCCCAATTAGACCTTCCTTCATTTTGTATGGTGAACCCTCTAAATTATGCCTAATTTCCGTTGCTAAATCGTGATTTAAATTTAAAATACATACGAAATACAAGTGTTCTAAAACTAATCTACTATAATTTATCCCTGTAAATCTAATAAGAAATGAAAAGACACGGAACACACATAATAAAATTCAAGCGATAAAAACGAAAAAGTTCATTTAATTATAGATTGCATAAATCTCTAGACCACTAACACTAACCTGGGGACTAGATTGTCGACCGATTATCTAAAGAAGCTCTTGTTTTGCAAGAGGGAATTCTTTTTGAACATGAGTTTAGAAGGACCCTAATTTTAGCTTCTAGAAGTACTCTCTCTGAAGTAGGGGGTCTTCATAGTCACATTTTTTTCATTTGAAGTTTTAATTCTTTTATTTTTTATTACTTTAAAGGAGCCTATGGACTATTTATGGGAGGATATGTTTTCTTTATGAAAGGTTTCCTTAAAGGAAACATGGAAGATTGTAACAAGCAATGATAGGTATATGTTAGTTTTTAGTATTAGGACAGTCAAAAGACTGCTTAATTTCTAAGCCTGCAAAGGCAATGCGATGTATATTATGATTTCATACTTCAAATATTAAATATAATGATCTTTTTTGTGGAAAAGAAAGGATTTTGTTGAAGAATTTATTTATTTATTTAGGGTTTTATGATTTCGGAGAAGATGAATTGTTAAGAGTTATAGAAAAATCGATTTGCCCAAGAAAAGTTCTAGAATACCTAAATGCCACTCTACTTGCATTAATTCCAAAGAAAAATGAAGCTAAGGCATTTGAAGATTACATTCCTATATCTTTGTGTAATTTGATTTATAAGACCATAACATAAATTTTGACAAATAAGCCAAAGACAATTTTCTCAAAATTCATGTCATAAGAGTAGCTTGGATTTATTCACAATATATAGATACATGAGGTGGTAGGTGTAACACGCCCACTATGGAAATAAAAAAATTTCGGCCTTTTTCATCTTTTCCCCGATGAACAGAATTCCCCAAATCCCTACGGGACCTGATACAGACCCTGCCATCCCTTATCCGTACCCATATGTTCGACATCTATGACCATAGGCCTTATCGGATAGGTGCTCGTTGGCTTTCGTGATTCGGGAAATCACGATACATATATTTCCCTTTCTCTCTTGTCTTTCGAAGGGCTGAAACCCGAAACGGGTCTAACCGCTTAACAAGGTTAACAGCAAGCCAGAACAAGTTTTGGGTGTTCTACCCTTCGGGGTTTCGCATATCGGAATTTCGGGATATGCGATGTCAGGAGAACTTACCGTTAGGTATACCGGGTGCCGAAACACCACATCTCGTCCACACTATTATTATTTTGGGGTTTCGTACTTCGGGCTTTCGGGACTGGGGAGTATAAGAGAACTTGCCAATAGGTATCTCGGGTATCGAAATACCGAAACACCCAATATTATTCGTGCTAAGCCATTTTGGCGTTTCTCCTTTCGGGATTTCGCATTATGTGAGGATAAGAGGTCTCGCTCCTAGGTTTCCCGGAGGCCAAAAACTCCGAGTCATCAAAACTCTAAACATGCTCCACTATTTTCGGGGTTTCCTCCATCGGGATTTCACTAATCGAGATTTTGAGATTGGCGAATACATGGGGCCCACACTTAGGTACCCCGGGTGCCGAAACACCGATGTATGATAACTTCTCCACATCCTATCTTTTTGGGATTTCGCAAGTCGTGATTTCAGGACTTGCGAGTACAAGGGAAACTTACCCTTGGGTCTTCCGGGTACCGAAACGCCGAAATGCCGAACCAAGTCATACTATGCCAATTCAGGATTCCGCGAGTCAGGGTTTCGTATATCGGAACCTCGCTATACAAGAGGTCAAAGATTCACACTCCTCAACTACCCGAATGTCGAAAAGCCGATACACCTTCTCTTCATACACTCGACCAAATTCGGGGTTTCACAAATTGGAATTTTGCGATGTGCGCAGATGGGAGGCCTCGCACTAGATCTTTCGGGAGCTGAAACTCCGAAGTACCAACTCTTAACCTGCACATATATTTCGGGATTTCACCCATCAGAATTTCGCGGGTTGGGGATTCGGGACTTGCGAGTACAAGGAACTCACCTCTAGGTATCCCAGGTATCTAAACTCCGAGATCTTATAACTTCTCCATACTATTATCATTTCGGGATTTCACGGGTCGGGGTTTCGGGACTCGCGAGTTCAAGAGAACTCGCACCTAGATACTCTGGGTGCCGAAACACCGAAAACTCTTAACTTACTCCCACGCTAATATATCGGGATTTCGCAAGCCGGGGTTTTGGGACTTGCGAGTGCAAGGGAACTCACCCTTGGGTATTTCGGGTACCAAAATGCTGAAATATCATTGTCTAAGAGAGCCACTCCCTTTCGTGCATGGTTTTAAAACTTAAACCATAAAATCCTCCTTCGGGACCTCGAGCAATTTTCACCAGGTTTGAAGACCAGACTGTAAGGTCTTCTGGAAAGTAAGGTAGCTATCCTGAAAGGGTGCCCCTGTGGGGAAATCCATCCAGGGCATCATGTAATACAAATAAGGAAACAATTCTCCTGAGAATAGACTTGAAGTCTGAGTTACTTCAATCTCTCTCTCTCTCTCTCTCTCTCT
>ML778197.1:79487-103393 GCA_009831015.1 Picea engelmannii | reverse complement strand
ATATCCTGTACTCTTTGCAAAAAATGACCCAAAAATCATAGGCCATATAGGCATGTTATAGTCTTGCAAAGATAAGTAACCAAGTAGTCTCACCATGCTTGTTTTTAATTCAATTTCAATCTTTTGAATGATAATCCTTTGGGCGATATGGACCCTTCATAGTTCAAAAATTCAATGACTTCATCTTATGTTGAATTTCCTATGTAGTTCGAAACTTTGGGAGAGTCAATGGATTTTTTTTCCCTTTTAATGATTTGAAAGTTGAAGCTTCCTAGATTGACTTTCATTGAGCTCTTTTTAAAGGAGAGGTTGATCGATTTTCATTAGGCCCTTCTTGAAAAAGATCCAATTAATGACATATTTTAAGTTGGTCAAATGACTTGTTTTAAGTTTGTTTGATGACTTGTTTTAAAATCCCCTGATGAATTCTTTTATTTTTCCTTGGTGACATATTTAAAGTTGGCCTCATGAAATTGTTGACTTTATACTTCTTAAGATTTCAAAATAAAGATGATGCCAATGCACATCATTGGTCCCTTTAAGAAGAGATTGAGAAAGCCATTGGGCCTATCTTCAAGTAGATTTGAATAGTCAATATTTCAAATCCTTATGTCATCCTAATGGAAAGATGTTGTTGCATTATTGTGTTTTCAAACTATTAAATGTACAATACTTTGCAAGTAGTTTCGATCAAGTTCCTACAATGGATTTGTCTATGCTACTATTTGCAGATCTTTATTTCAACCAGAAGAGTTTTGCTGCAGACTTTTCCAAAGTCAAGAAGAAATGAGAAGAAGTAAATGTGTTCAATTACATACTAAAGTGTGTGCCTATGTGCCTACTAAATCGACCAACATGAGCACACTGGCTAACTGTAGCTCTGCCACATGCCCTAGTTGAACTTTATCTCAAAAATTGGAAGATGTACTAATCGATATTGGTTCCATAGTTAATTAAAATACATTGACCCATTATTTGGACACCATGCCCATTAACATTTAAAACACATTCCATGACAAGAGCTACATCCCTAATATATAATGCTCAATTGTCTTGTCTCATCTTTCTTAGAGAGGCATGAATTTTACTAAATTCAAGCAATAGGAAGATGTGATCTACTCGATGAGATGGGGGAATATATAGGAAAATCCTTGATGAAATAAACACTTTGGTTTCGACTCGAGACTGGTGTTGCTCATTGATGGTTCAATTTGATACATGCTAGTGGGAAGAAGGTAAGGAAGGCGAAATTGCTAAGAGAAGAGAGAAGTGTAATCTAAGTGAAATATTAGAAATTTGTTGTGATTGTAGCGTGCTTCATACTCAAAAACTACAAAAGGATTCAAAAGAGAAATTTCTCACAAGTTACTATAGCACGACTTTTGACAAATTACAGTTAAAGTTGATGAATAACTTTTTGGAAATAAACGGTGTAAAAAGTTTTGTAACAATTATTGATAGTCGACCTGTTGGAGCACTGTTGGTTGCATGCATGAGAACGTATTTATTCAAAGGATAAATTGGTGATACATTGGGTGTTACCACCACTTTCAAAAAAATGATACACATTAGTATCGTTGGCATCTATATTGAGTGTAGAATGTGCACTGTGTGAAGCAATCGGCTACCAAAGAATGATTAATCAATTAATAATTCATTCCACTAGACAATTAGGACAATACATATGGAGAGAAGAATGGTTTAAAAATTACCATGTGATATTCGACTGAGAATAGACTAGAATATAATTGCAGGCACACTGACTATGTCAACAATGGCTGAATGCTTGTGTAGTTTGAAAGACCGCATCAAAATTGTTGGAGGACTGGTAATGAGGAGAAACTTGTGAGATTAAGAAAATATCTTCAACAACAACTAACCAATGTAGAAAAATGGTTGAGGATGAATACAGAGAACACTAATGAGTTTAATCTGACCAAATACCAACAAGTGGTGCAAAACCAATGGAGATATTCAAACAGTCGACCATAGTTGACTTGGTTTGAGTTCAATTTTTGGTCGAATAAATGATTGTATATTTATGTTGGTCGAAGAAAAGCTAAGTCTAGAAACCAAATGCAATATGTCGAATGGGGAATTCATCCATGATCCAACCTATTAAAAAAGAGTGGACTGAAGACTCTACAATGGGTACCACATTTGACCGTCAAAGAAAATTTTATTTTTGAGAGTTGAACCAAGTCCCTAACCACACTACATAGAAATTACAAATTCGATTAAGGTATTTTCTAACAATTGGATGTCAAGTAATATTCTTTAAACTATCACATGTATAACAATTAACATAATCGATCCTTTATTGTTTGGAGGCTCAGAGTTATGACATATGTTTTAATTACATTGAAGAAATGATTCATAAGCTAGAAATGATTCATAAGAAATGGGTACTAATGGGAACACTTGTAGCGAGAATAGAAGACTGAAGCTTTGACCATATTGGGTACAAAACAACCATAACACAAGGAAGAAAGCTAGTATTATAGAGCTAGCCTTGAAGATCAGAGTATAGGACTCTATATTGTTAGAAACAAATGTGGAGACCACCCCCTCATGTTAGAATATTTAGACACTTAGGAGTTAGTTAAGATCAACTTGGTCTAATGTGTCATTAGGCAAAAGTGTGTTTATTTAGTATGCATTTGTAGTTAGGTAATCCGACGGTCACGATATGTTCCATACATAGAGTGATCTGATGACTCATATTCTCCTCCATCTTAACGACTACATTGATCTATGGCTTAACACTTGATTGATCCATGATCTCTATTTAAAGAGAATGGAGGGTCATTTTCCGATGATCGATTGTGAGAAAATATCTTGTAAATCTCTCTGTAATATTTTCTTTTGCATTAATAAATTTCTCCAAGTGGCCACGTTGGCTAGGGCCGTGGATATTTCCCCATAGGGATTTTACCATGTAAAAATATTAGCGTGTTGATATTTGATATGGTTGTGCGAGTGGTTACTGAATGTTTTCATCCTCTGTTGGAACACTTGTGTTGTCGAACATGGTATCACAACGCATTTGAAGACTCGCTCCCATTGTTGACCGAGATCTTGAATCTGTGTTGCCGCATATTTGGTTTCTGCAATTTTCATACATTTATGGGCTGATAGAACTATTCCATTGCGTCCATAGTGCTCATTTCAGTTATGATCACATTTCGTTTCACTTGAAAAGGTTTCATTTTCCCAAGATACGGCAATTTCAGTCAGATCCAGAGGTATAAAGCCAAAATATGCCCTTTTAAATTTTTGCAAAGATAATATTTTGATTTTATTTCGATTTTTTATTTTTTATTTTTGGGTTGCTACTCTTTTTGATTTGCGTATGCTCTTTTCCTTGTGCTCTATGCGACCTCAGAAAATAAAAAACATAGTGTAAAGGGTTTTCCTGTCTGTGTATGCTCTTTGCCGTGCACTCTGTGCGATCTTAGTAAATCGGAAACAAAGGGAAAATGTGCATTTTCTGGGTAAGCTAACCGAGATCTAACCCTTGTTTCCGTCAAGAAGCGAAATTTTTTTCTTGTGTGAAAAGAGGTTTTTATGAGCACACTTTTCAAGGCCGTCTTCCACAATAATAACAATAACACCCCCAATCCTCCTTCTTAACAATATAATGTGTTTTGGACTATCTCATTTGGTTAAAAGTTTTTTTCTTAAGTAAGAGGTCTCGAGTTCAAGTATATTTTTGGTTACTTTTTTTGAAAAAGTTCATGCATATTGTAAAGTGTTTCACTTAAATTATAAAAGTGAATCACTATAAGTAGGTTTAATATTTTATTTTAAGTTATTTATCTTGCATGAAATTTTCATCTATAAAGTAATTTCATTGTAAAAGTGATCCCCGCTTATTCTATAAAAGTGAGTCACTTCATAAGCAACTTATTTGTAAAATTGAGATTATTAGGAGGGGTATCACCATGTGGACCAACTTCTACTTGCCACGTGGCTCTTTGGTTACCGTTTATGCCTTTTTTCAAAAGGGCATAACTTTCACATCTAAAGTCCGTTTTCGGTGTCGTTTTTTTTTAAACAACCTATTTTTCTAAGAGCATTTCGTCCAAACCATCAGTTTTATATTTTAAATCCATATTCTCTGCATATTTAATATGGATTCTCCCAATGATATTTTGCTTACTAGTACCCAATACTTCTCATGAAAATCCCATATGGAGGATGTATTAAGAAGTAAAGGATTGTACCAGATTACCTTGGTAAAATAACAAGAAGTCATTGATGATAAAAAGTATGCCAAATGGGTTAATAGGAATGATGGAGCACATGGACTAATTGGAATGTCCATCTCTCCTAATTTAAGGTTTCACCTTCAAGGAATTGAGGGCCTAGATAAATCTTGGGAAAATCTTGAAGCTATGTTTGGTGAACACAATATTATTCGAGCTCACTAGTTGGATTATCAGTTAATGACTTTAAGTCCAAATGATTTTCCTTGCATTGAATATTACTTATATAAGTTCAAAACACTTATACTTTTATGTATAGAATACAAACTAGATCTGTCGGAAGATCGATGCATCTATGTCATTCTTGCTAAGATTGGTAGTGCATATTTTGTTTTTGTATCTATCTTTTATGCCACTAGAGAAGCTCTAGGGAGTGCTTATAAAGAACCTTCTCTTGAATCCTTTTGTGATTCTCTAATTCGAGAACAAGATAATCTTATGGAACTTGGACTGATCACAACTGCAGGTACATCCAACAGAGCCTTAGTGGACCAACAAAAAGATAAATCCAACAATCCCAAGAAGCAACATCCCCACCACAACAAAAAGAAAAATAAGGGTCCCAAACCCTCTATTCCAGCTTCTTCTCCTAATGGTAACAAAGGAGCAAAATCTAGAAATAAGAAGACTGACAGACATTGTAACTTTTGTGGGAAAGATGGTCATGTGGATTCCAAATGTTTTAAGAAGATGGAAGCTTTGGAAGTAGTAATGAATAAGCACAACATCAATATTGATTCTTCTTCTTCTAACTCTTCTTCTCATAGACATGCACTTTCTGCTTCTGGTTTCTCCTTCAATACAACTTCTACTTCTTCTTCTAATGAGTGGCTAATTGATTATGGAGCATCTTATCATACGACTAAGGATAAAGCCATATTTTCTAATCTTAATGAGTGTAACACCAAGAAAATATTCATTGGTGATGATATATCTCTTAGTGTTGTAGCCTGTAGGGTCTGGAATAGTTTAGGTAGATAATGGTCATTTCAATGATGCATTATCTGTTCAAAGTCTTTCCTGCAACCTTCTATCAATGTATCAAATCACTCATCCAGGCAAAGGTAAAACCATAGAGTTTTCACCTCACCAAGTTGTAATAAAGGATCTAAAATATCCTAAGCATGTTATCGCAACTAGAATTGTTGATGAAATTACCAAGTTGTACAAGTTTAACAACTTTGGGTCATCATATTTTCCATAAATTTTTGTTGCTCGTATCAATGACTTGAGAAAATTTTTGCATGAGCAGTTTGGTCATCTAAACTATTGCTCATTGCATCAACTATGTAATCAACAAATTGTGACTGGTCTTCCTCTTGTTTCTTGTAGAGATGGTGTTTGTGTCAATTGTGTTCTTGGCAAACATCATTGGGACAATTTTGCCGAACGTGCCTCTTGGCACACCTCGACCCCTTTGCATCTTGTTTACAATGACTTGTGTGGTCCACTTCCTTCTCCTTTTTCTAGGTGCAAGTATTTCTTAACTTTCATTGACAACTTTTCCAAACACACTTGGGTTTACTTCTTAAAACCTAAGAGTGAAGTGCTTGACAAATTTTTGGTCTACAAGGCCATTGTAGAAAAATAATTTGGACATCAACTTCAAAGGTTAAGAAAATATAATGGAGGTGAATATGTGAACAAAAAATTTACAAGTTACTGCACTACACAGGGAATCCAAATGCAACACACTATTCCATATACACCATAACAAAATGGTGTTGCTGAGAGAAAGAAGCGCACATTAAAAGAAATGGATAATTGTATGATCCAATCTAAGGGATTAAGTCTTAATTATTGGGCGGAATCCATTAACTGTGAAAATTACATAGTAAATCACACTCCCACAAAGTTTCTAAAATAATATAACATCGGAAGAAGCATGGAATAAAATTAAGCTAGATGTAAGTCACTTCCGTGTATTTGGCAGTGTAGCATGTGCTCACATTCTCGATGAGAAAAGGAAAGCTTTACAACCTAAAATTGAGAAGTGTATTTTTGTTGGTTATTTTGAAGATTTCAAAGGTTACATACTTCTTCAACCTCATTCTATTGAAATTATTATTAGAAGGGATATTAAATTTGATGAAAATATCTTAGCCTTCGAGTCTAATTCGATGTTTGCACCTTCTTCAACATGTGATCCATATTCGAAATTTGTGCCATCTTCTGTTCCTATTTTGGTTTCTTCTTCTTCAGATGATAAAAGTGAGGATGAAAATCCACCTCCGCCTGATCACCTTCCTCTTGATGATTCCATTGAACATGAACCTGCACCGACACCACAACTTCTTTGATGGGTTTGATCAACTCGAGAAGCAATTGGTGATCTTGTCGATGATCCTTCAAATCAACATCAAACACATTCACGGTTCCAACAAGCCTCTTCTCTTTTGGCTCAAGTTTTAGAGACTCATGATCCAAATACATTCACAAAAACTTCAGGTCATCTAGATTGGGATACAACAATGGATGAAGAGTATCATTCTTTAATGGAAAACGATACTTGGGATCTTGTACCTCTTCTGAAAGGAAGAAAAGTTGTCAGATGTAAATGGGTGTACAAAACTAAGTATGCATCAAATGGAAGTGTTGAAAGACACATGGCTCAATTAGTTTCCAAAGGATTCTCCCAAGTTGAAGGAATTGACTGTAATGAAACCTTTTCCCTCATAGCCAAAATGAATTCAATTCACCTTGTTCTTTCCCTTCCTGCCTCACATAAATGGGAGGTCAATCTGGTGGATGTAGAGAATTGCTCACAGGCCTCACAAACTTCCCAACAAACTTTCTCACCTGGAGAGAATTGTTCACAGGCTTGACAACCTGCCTCTTCCAACAACAGTCACCTCCCTCACCTGGAGAGAGGTCATACACAGGCTCAATCACAACTTACACTGGCCAACAAGCCACGCGCAGTCCAGCTCTGCGTGGCCACAACAACCAACTGGAAAAACAAACACAGGCTTCCCAAATAGGCTTAACAATGGCGCAAGGTCTCACAGTGTTGGTTCTCGGGGACGTGTGACAAACAATCCACGTAGGAAATGACACAGGTTCCATGGCTCAGAATGGAGAGGGTGAACCCGACTTTTCAGAAACGAACATAGGCTTCTCGGCTTTCAGAACAGAGGATATACACGGGTTTTTTTTTTAGAGCCAAACACAGGCTTTTTGGCTCACAGGGAAGCGCGGGGGTTCTCTGCAGAGCTCGGGTCGGTCGTATTGCTCAGAGCTCCGTACACGCTCATGCAGTCAGGTGGAATGGGCGAGGAACTCCTGTCATGGTTCATCTTGGCCGTTTTATTCACATGCACCAGGGTTGACACTTATCACCCATGGAACTGCATGCATTCCATTCAACATGCATTCCTTCCCATTTGGCAGTCCCTCATCCTTCCCCAAGAACTTAGGATAAAACATCACATTCACATAATTCACGTGGCTTTTTGGAATAATAATAAAATATTATTCCCAAGGACTTAAGCCCCTAGGCTTAGGCCCTAGGCTCAACACTTAGCCCCTCTTCCCACCTTCCAGCCCCTAGTTCCTTGCCCACTCTATGGAAGCTCAGTCCCCCATCACTCATTCATCGTGGTTGGTCTGCACACGGTGGTGTTTATATTTTATTAATGTGCTGCATACATACAGATACAAAATCAGGCCCTTCGCCTACAACACTTAGGCTCTCTGGCCTAACAATCACATAAGCCCATAGGCTTATACAAACTTGGCTCACCAGCCTACAACACATATTTACAATTCATTTCATAAACCAGATTTACAAAGGGCTCAGTCTTGGGGACACTACAATTCCCTTCCCCTTATTTTTGCACTATCCTTAGTGCAACTTTACACTGTCTCTGCAAGCTTTTCAAAATTTTAAAAAAGATGTGGGTACTATGCCCGCATAACCTCTTCATGCTCCCATGTCGCATCCTCAGGACCGTACCAGGTCCACTGGACCTTTACAAGCTCTATGGCTCGATTATGGAGCTGTTTGCTTTTTCTGTCCAATATGCGCACATGATGCACTTGCAGGACACCTTCTCGTTCCACCTGAATCACATTCCAATCGATAACATGATTATCATCAGGTATATATCTCTTAAGCAGTGAAACATGAAACACATTATATACAGTCATAGATGTAGGTAATGCAAGCATGTATGCAACTGGCCCAATCCTTTCCAGTATCTCAAATGGCCCACAAAATCTTGCTGCCAACTTGGTGCAACTTCCCAGCTTCAGGGAACTCCTGTTAGTTTCCACTTTCAGGAAAACATGGTCACCCACTTTGAATTCTCTGTGGGTTCTGTTACTATCAGCGTAACATTTCTTCCTGTCATGGGCAGCCTTTAGATTCTGTTTAATTCTTATCATTTGGTCTTCCATATCTCTGAGCAGCTCAAGCCCAACTACTGCTCTGTCAGCTAGATTATCCCAGCTCACTGGAGTGTTGCACTTTCTTCCATAAAGTACTTCAAATGGGCTCATCTTCAATGATGCGTGATACCCATTATTGTAGGCGAATTCTACCAAATACAGGTAGTCTTCCCATCTTGATGGTTTATCCATCACGTACATTCTCAGCATGTCTTCTATTACTCTATTCACCCTTTCTGTCTGTCCATCAGACTCAGGATGATACGCGGTACTAAAGTTCAGATTCGTTCCGAATCCCTTGAACAATCCTTTCCAGAAATTCAAGGTGAATTTTGGGTCTCTATCAGACACAATTGTCTTAGGAATTCCGTGCAAGCGTGCCACTTCTTTTAAGAAGATATCAACAACATCTGCTGCCCTGTGAGTGGTTTTCAGTGGAATAAAATGGGCAGTTTTTGTAAGCTTGTCCACCACCACCATGATCGAATCATGCTGCTTGCTCGTCCTGGGAAATCCTGTGATAAAATCCATTGTCACCACTTCCCATTTCCACTCAGGAATGGGTAAAGGCTGTAGCAACCCTGTTGGGTGCCTATGCTCAACCTTAACTTTCTGGCACTCCATACATCTGGCGATGTATTCAACAATTTCTTTCTTCATACCCGGACAAAAATAATGGCTTTTGACTACTGCCACAGTCTTTTGATATCCATGATGTCCAACATAAGCCACGTTATGCATTTCTTTTAGAATTGCCAGCTTCAATTCTTGGACATTGGGTACATACACTCTGTTTTTATACAGAAGTAAGCCATCAATTCCCAAGGTGTAACTTCCCTAGGTCTGTGGTCTCTCACGTTGTTGTAGCTTTTCTACCAGACCTCTGTACTGCAAATCAACATTTGCAGCTTCCAAAATTTTGTCCTTGATCTCAGTCTTGTACATGCTAATGGTTGTAGAATGTAATTCGTGCACTTTTCTGCTGAGTGCATCAGCCACCTTATTTTCTTTCCCTTTGATATGCTTGATATCAAATTCATATTCACACAGAAACTCCAGCCATCTGGTTTGCCTGGCATTTAAAGTCGACTGATCAAATAAATACTTCAGACAGTTGTGGTCTGTCCTCAATTCGAATCTCCTTCCCATGAGGTAATGTCTCCATTTCCTCAATGCGTGGACAATTGCTGCCAGCTCTAAATCGTGAGTGGCATAATTCCTTTCATGCTCTTTCAGCTTTCGAGACTCATAACCGATTACAAATCCCTCTTGGCTGAGAACTCCTCCCAGCCCCTCCTTACACGCATCAATGCACACCATGAAATCCATATTTGGATCTGCAATCTTCAGGATTGGAGCATTGGTTAATAGTTGCTTCAATCGTTGGACACTGCTCTCACACTCTTCAATCCACTGAAACTTCTTCTCCTTCCTCTGCAAGGAAGTGATAGGGTGAGCTATCTTTGAGAATCTGGCTATAAACCTTCTGTAGTATGCTGCCAGACCCATAAAAGATCTAACCTCCGCCACATTCCTTGGCATTGACCATTCTCGGATGGCCTCAACCTTTTCAGGATCCACAACGATCCCTTCTTCAGATATAATGTGCCCCAAGTAATGAATCTGCCTTTGTTAAAATGAGCACTTGGTCAGCTTGGCGTACAAATGGTGCTCTCTCAACAATTGCAGTACCATTCTCAGGTGTTGCTCATGCTCTTCCTCTGACTTGGAATACACCAAGATGTCGTCCAGGAAGACTATGACAAAGTTGTCCAAATAGTCCCTGAACACACCATTCATTAAGCACATGAAAACAACAGGTGCGTTTGATAGTCCAAGCGGCACCACCGTGAACTCATAATGACCGTACCTTGTTCTAAAGGCGGACTTGCTGATGTCCTCATCATTTATTCTCACTTGGTGATATCCAGATCTGAGATCTATTTTTGAAAATAATTTCGCATCCTTCAACCGATCAAAAAGATCATCGATCCTTGGCAGAGGATACTTGTTCTTGATAGTTACCTTATTCAACTGCCGGAAATCAATGCACAGCCTCAACGTCCCATCTTTCTTCTTCACGAATAGGACCGGGGCTCCCCAAGGTGACATGTTGGGGCGAATGTATCCCTTCTTTAGTATCTCTTCAAGCTACAATTGCAACTCCTTTAGCTCTGGCGTACTCATTCTATAAGGATCTTTCGAAACTGGAGCTGCTCCTGGTATCAAATTTATGGAAAAATCGATGTCCCTCTTCGGAGGTAGTCCAGGTACCTCCTGAAATACATCCTTCAACTCTATGAGTACCTCATGGTCTTCCAGATTCGAGACTGCATCCCTGGATGCTTCTCCCACATGGGCTGCAAATAACTGATAGCCTTTCCTGTAACACTTCTTCAGCTGCATGGCTGAGATTTCTCTAACAGCCACGACTCTGGGAATTCCTTGGACTATTATCTGATTTCCCTCTTCATCCAGGCATGTGAACTTCTTGTTACGACAGTCCAAAAGGGCATGGTGCTAGTCCAACCAGTCCATCCCAATTAAGCAGTCATAAGACCCTAAAGGAAAAATATTCAATTTAGCCTTAGTGCTCAATCCTTTCATGTCCACTGAACATGACTTAACCAATTCAGTGACCTTCCTCTTGGTCCTTGTAGCCAACTGCACTAACCAAGACTTTTCATGTTTGCTTCTTGATAAACACAAACTTTCCACCACCCTAGGATCTACATAACTATGGCTAGCCCCTGAATCAATTAAAATAATAAGTGGTCGGTTGTTGATCATACCTTCCACTTCAATCATGTGCGATTGAAATTATGCTTGTTTGTTGTCCAGGGTTGCGTAGATCCTTAGCATTCTGCTGCCCATATCTTCCACTGTTTCAGCTTGTTGAACAGTGGACAGTTCTCGCTTTACCATTTTTATGGGGACATTCTCTGTACTTGTGGTTTCCTTTACAACCCCAACACTGAATGGGCGTCTGTCTCAGTCTTTGTGCTCCCTCTTCAGTCATTCTCGATTCTCTAAATGATGGCTATCCTTGAAGATTATTTCTGAAAAAGGAAGGCTTGTTTCCCTTCTGCCTCTGTTCCTTCTTAAACTTCCTCTGATCATTCCAAGCCTTCCGAAGGATAGGCCTTTATCCTTTCTGTTCTTACAAGCATTTTGCCCTTCTTATGGTTTCTTCCATGGTCTTAGGATCGTCATACTGAATCTTGTCACCCATGGAAGGTGGCAGTCCACTCAGATATCTCTGAATCTTGACAGCCTCGTCTTTGATGAATGGAACATACTTCAGTAGTTCTAGAAAACTTCGTTCATACTCATCAATAGTCATGCTGCCTAGCTTGAGTTCGAAGAACTCCTTCATCTTTCTGTCATAGTATCTTTTAGTCATGTATTTCTTCTCGAAATACCTCTTAAATTCCTTCGAAGTGACCTCTTTCTCTCTGATGTGCTACACCTGCACAAACTGATCCCACCACATGGATGCTTTTCCTTTYAGTTGATACATTGCAATTCTTCCTTTTGCATGGGCGAAATAATTCTGCAGTTGGAAATATTTCCTCATGCCAAGCAACCATGTCTTGAMATCTTCCTCCTTATTATGTTCTCCATCAAATGTTGGAGGCTTGATCTTGTTCATCTCCCCTTTCAATTCATCCTTTCCAAGTTTTTGGTGTTTTCTGGTAGGGGAGGGGCTTGAACTAATGTGTGTTTCCTTTCTAGAATGCTTCGGGGAGAGACGGTAATGTCTGCTACCACTCGTCGATCTTCTTCTCCTCTCAGGGGTTCTGACGCTTCTTGATCTGCTTGTGTCACTCTCTTTTTCCAATTTCTTTTCTATTCTTTCAAGGCTCTTCAACATTTTTAAGTTGAATTCACCCTGTCGATCCCTGATTTTCATGAGATTTTGGCTATCAGCTCGGTGAGCCTGGGCATCTTTCTGCAATTTTTCAATGAGTTTCATCATACGTCCTTCTTTATCTATCTCTTTTCCGTGCCCATTAGAGTTTGTTCCTTTGACTCCCAGGTTGACATTCTTTCCTACCCTTTCGTCCTCTGTTTCGGAGGCGGAGGCAATCTGCACCTCTTCCAATTCCATACCCGACGTCAGTTTTCGGCTGTCCTGACACTCGTTGAACCTTGCACACACAACAGTCAATCGAAGTCTGTCAGGCCTTAAACCCTTACAACATCACAATAATCATAAACTAACGTGAGTGAGAAACATTTGACTTCACAAGGTTTTCTGAGCTCTGTCGGCTCTGCAAATTTCGGGACTTCGGGTTTTCGGTACCCGGGAGTTCACGATGCAGTGACTCCCAACCTCTTGTCACTCCTATCCCCGAAATCCGATACACGGCTTCTTGTACGAGATCCAATGATCCTCGATGAGTTGGATCTATCGGTCCAGATCCTTTCAGGATTTCATGACCAGAAATTCACGATGTAGCGACTCCCACTCTTTGTCGCCTCAATTCCCTAATTCTGAAAATTCTGTTTCCTTGCTCTCCGGGCCCACAACACAACTGTCGCCCTTAAAATATTCTATGGTTCTTCCATCTTCGAGGAATTTGGGTTTCGGGGTTTCGGTTCTTGAGACTTCCAGACTCACTTTCCTTTCCAACCCCCCCGACTTCCGAAATTCTAATTTACTTTATTCTTCGGGCCCACTGTACAGCTGTCGCCCTTAACCACAGTGGCATGTGGCACGTTCCGAAGGGTCCATGTCACCGTCGGTGACGTTATCGGGTCCCACCACTCTTACTTGTCTTCTCTCTGATCTACGACGCAAAACTTTTCGGCATTTCGGGCATCGGGAGTTCATGCACCCCACATCTTGAACTTCCATCTGCCGAAATCCTGAAATTACGGTTTACTCCTCCGCTGAATCGGACGGTCCACTCCCTTCCTACGATCTACGGTGTAGATCGTTTCAGGATTTTGGGTTTTGGGTTTCGGAGGTGTTCATCTCCCTCACTTCCCATCTCTCGACTTTGCGAAATTCGAAAGGTTTTCGCGACTGGCTCGAGCACGACTCTGCATGATCTAACGGTTGAGCCTTCCTCCCAGATCTACAACGTAGATCTTCTTAGGTTTTCGGGTTTTCGGGAGTTCGCGTATCGCAATTCCCACGCTCCTGTGCAACTCCAAGGGGTTTTTAAACCCTGCACACGTTTTCTCGATCTGACGGTCACGAGAGTTCGCTACTTCCCTCCCGAACAGATCCTAAGGCTCCTGCACTGCTGGTGTGGAGTCCTCTCTCCCTGTGGCCATATACCACATCAGCTACGGTTTCACAATGCCGCTATACCTCCTGAGCTTATAGGCATGGTCAAGTAACTCCTTGACACTCCGGACCATACCAGGGTCTGAAATTGGTCCTCCAGACACAATTTATCCTCTCACCCTCGGTCCAAAGACCACTCAACTGGCCATCTAGGCTCAGTGTCGAAACCTTGGCTCTGATACCAATTGTAACGCACCTTTTGTTGCTACCAAGGCTTAATCGCTCTTAAAAAAAACTATAACACCACTTTGTACATAGCTCATACCGACATTATAGTAATAACATGCATTTAATCAAGAAATACAATTAAACTCAAGGTAAACATAAGATTTACTGCTATAATCAACAATCAATAGCATTAACATTAAATTGATATACATAGTGGAATACATGAATAAACATCATCTAATACTTATATTTGAAACAATGGTAGATTAATCCAACCACGTGCATGCCTTCCATGAACCTCCCAGCTTTAGACTGCACTAATCATCAACTCAACAGTGGATCACCCCCGAGCTGGGACTAAGCTCCACCCCAAGGCAAGGAATCCTAGGCTAGGCTGAGGTTACAGGGAAAACAACACAGAAAAATGGAAGGATTCTTCCCAAGATGCCATCTTACACCCACTACTACCAGACTCTCATTCCCCACATGCCTGTTCCGCTCGGGAGTATACACCTTCACAAGCACAGTCCATCGGTGCTAACCTCCCTCTCTGGGTCTCGCTAACAGGCTGGATCAGGAAGTCTCAGATCCTGAAGCTGGTGCTGGACACTCTCTGGAAGAAACCACTTCCCAACAAACTCTCTCACCTGGAGAGAATTGCTGACAGGCCTGACAACCTACCTCTTCCAACAACAATCACCTCCCTCACCTGGAGAGAGGTCATACACTGACTCAATCACAACTTACACTGGCGAGCAAGCCACGCGCAATCCAGCTCTACGTGGCCACAACGGCCAACCGGAAAAACAAACACGGGCTTCCCAAACAGGCTTAGCAATGGCGCAAGGTCTCACAATGTTGGTTCTCGGGGACGTGTGACAAACAATCCATGCAGGAAATGACACAGGTTCCACGGCTCAGAATGGAGAGGGTGAACCCAACTTTTCAGAAATGAACACATGCTTCTCAGCTTTCAGAACAAAGGATATACACAGTTTTTTTTTCCAGAGCCAAACATAGGATTTTTGGCTCACAGGGAAGAGCGAGGGTTCTCTGCAGAGCTTGGGTCGGTCGTACTGCTCAGAGCTTCGTACACGCTTAGGCAGTCGGGTGGAATGGGCGAGGAACCCCTCTCACGGCTCATCTTGGTTGTTTTATTCACATGCACCAGGGTTGACACTTGTCACCCATGGAACTACATGCGTTCCATTCAACATGCATTCCTTCCCATTTGGCAGTCCCTCGTCCTTCCAAAAGAACTTAGGATAAAACATCACATTCATATAATTCACGTGGCTTTTTGGAATAATAATAAAATATTATTCCCAAGGACTTAATCCCCTAGGCTCAACACTTAGCTCCTCTTCCCACCTTCCAGACCCTAATTCCTTGCCCACTCTGTGGAAGCTCAGTCCCCCATCACTCATTCATCATGGTCGGTCTGCACGCGACGATGTTTATGTTTTATTAATGTGCTGTATACATACAGATACAAAATCAGGCCCTTGGCCTACAACCCTTAGGCTCTCTAGCCTAACAATCACATAAGCCCACAAGCTTATACAAACTTGGCTCACCAGCCTACAACACATATTTACAATTCATTTCATAAACCAGATTTACAAAGGGCTCGGTCTTGGGAACACTACAGAAGCTCCAGCCAAGCATCTTCAAGATCACTCAGCAATTTTGACTTCATCCATTCCAACCAAGCTTTGTCTTTCCAAATAGAAATGTCCCACAGAGAGATCAAACCTGCGTTCTTCATCCAGCAACGCAAATTCTGAAGCTCGTGAGTGTCCGCTAGTGGAACATCATTCATTATTCGATCCTCCCAAAGGTCTATAGATTTACCATTCCTCGGGACCCAATGCAAATTGTCATGAATGAGCGCACGGGCCTGCACTCACAATTTGTGGATTTGTGATCCATTAGTTGATTGAATAGGTCTGTCAAGGCATCGTTTTCTTGGTCCAGTGAAGTACTTCTTCCAGAGAACACGCTGAGCCCAACCAACCTTGGGGGCGACCTGCCTCGAAAGAATTTTTGTTCCCAACGCTAAATTTTGCAATCTCAGGTCTTTGAAGTTCATACCTCCCTCTAAAATTGGCTTGGTGACTTTGTCCCAATTACAAGCGGCAGTCTATTTTTGTTTTGTTTTCCACCTTTCCAAAAGAAGTTTCTTATTATGCCTTCCATTTTTCTGATAATTCCAAGAGGAGCTAGCATAAGCGATGTTTGGTAAGTTGGGAGACTGTTCAATACCGACTTGATGAACACAGTCTTCTTTGCAAGATTCAACCAAGAAAAACCCCAAGCCTGCAGTTTACATTTAAACTTTTCAAGGAGGGGAATCCAATCCTTACCTGAAGGCTTTTTCTGTGAGATAGGCAGTCTAAGATACTTGAAGGACGTCCAATGAATGGAACTGGCAAAGCCCCAACATCTGGAAATAACATTCAGTTCAATTTGAGGCACATTCCAGCCATAAGTGTGACACTTCCCAGCATTCAAACTACTGCCTGAGGCAACGCAGAACTCATCCACCACCAAATTGAACTTATAGGCAGTGTGAACATAAGCTGCCACAAGGAGAAGGGAATCATCTGCAAATAAGGCATGATTGATTTATTTTACTTCTCTAACTATTTGAAGACCCAAAATGTCCTGAACTGATCTTCTTTTTTCCAGAATGTAGCTTAAGGAAGAGGCTTGGAGGACAAAGAGAAAGGGGAAGAGCGAGCATCCTCTCCTTAGCCCTCTCGAGGCTTTAAAAAAATCTGCTTCTTTCCCATTCACCAACGGAGCAATCCATGGCTCGGAAATGCAAACACTGATCCAACTAATGAGGCCAGACCCAAACCCAAACTTATGCACGACTTCGAACATAAATGAGTGTCTAACCCTATCAAATGCATTTTTAAAATCAAGCTTAACTATCATACCTTTTTATTTTCTCTTCAGACTTGAGTGTATTGCCTCTTGGACTAGGATTATATTATTAGCGATTTGCCTTCCTTGAACAAAGCCCCCTTGGTTCTCCGGAATGAGGTCTGAAAGAATCCCTTTCATTCTGCTGGCAATTGCCTTTGTTATGATCTTGTATCCAATATTGCACAGGGAAATGGATTGGAACCTATCGAAGGAATTTGCACCCTTCTCTTTTGGGATGAGGGCTAAAAAAGTAGAGTTCATGCTGCCCCCAATTTTCTTACAGTCTTGGGATTTTAGAATCATTTTATGAAGATCTTTTTTCACAAACTACCAACAAATTTGGATAAAGTTTGTCGTGAACCCATCCAGGCCTGGGGATTTATCTGGACTCACGGAAAACAAGGCAACCTTTATTTCTTTCATAGTAACTTTAACCTCTAACTTCTAATTCATTCTAGTTGTGATTTTAGTAGGTATCTCATCTAGAAACTTATCGCTGCATCCCTGCACCTCTACTTCACTGAATAGAATTTTAAAATGGTGGAAGGCAGCCTTTTTAATACTTGGAAAATCACTATAAGTTCAGGTGTCATCCTTAATTCCTGAAAAGGAGTTGTAACCTCTCCTAGCTTGGGCTTGCTTGTGGAAAAAAAAAGTGTTTCTATCTCTAGATTTCAGCCAAAGGCTTCTGGATTTTTGCCTCCAGTATTCCTCCTCCTGTCTACAAGCGTTCTAAAAATTTTGTTGTAATTCTTCCTCCCTTTTTAAAGTCTCACTCGATATTTCTGCCTCTTCCATGTAGACTTGATGATTCTCAAGAGCTGATTGGAAATGCTTTCTTTCCTCCACAGGACTAGGTATGGTTTTAGCCCAACTTTTCAAAGCTATTTTCACTCTTCTCAACTTCTCCTCCCAAACGAAGAATGGGGAACCCATGACCGACATCTTCCATATTTCTTCAACCCTCTGCAAGAAGTCCTTTTGTTTTGTCCAAAGAGGACTACATCGAAAGGGGATATGGCCTAAATTCATTTGGGCTGAGAGAACCAACTTTATAGGTTTATGATCCGAAGTGCTACTAGTGAGAATGCTCATTTTCGTATCAAGGCCAAGAAGAAGATAGGAAATTTGAATGAGAAACCTATCTAATCTAGCAGCAATATACCCAGGGCCCACCCTTTTATTTGACCAGGTGTACTTACCTCGACAAGGCTTGATGTTGAGAAGATCCCAATCATGAATAAGATCCTCCACCCACTCTCGAGCCGGATCTCTCACAATACATCCCCCTCGCTTTTCACCCTGGATGAGGAAAATATTAAGATCCCTTGCAATTAGAATGTTTTCCAGCTCCTCCCCATCCGCCATGTCTCTTAGAGAGTCCCAACAATATTTATTTTCCCCTGCATTTACCAGAATGTAAACATTGGAGAAAATGGAAATCTCCTTCGAATCTTGATGTTGAAACTTTGTGAACAACCAATGAACATTTTGTTTTTCAGCTACCAAATTTAGTTTGGAAGCATTCCAAAGAGTGCCCAAACCTCCCGAGGCCCCTCTAGCTGATACCACCTTTGTCCCGCCTTTATTCTAGAAATTTTTGCTGCTTTGGAGGAAGTAGTTTTCCTCCAATTTTGTCTCCTGGACTAGCATTATCTCTGGGTTTTCTGTCATGATTAGACTCCTCATGGCTTCTTCTTTCACCTTACTCCCCAAACCTCTACAGTTCCAAGAGATCACATTCATTATTTATTTTTGTGAGAGCGAGGGCCTCCCTTGGAGCCCTGTCCCTGGTTTCTTTTCATCTTTGGGGTTTGAGCCAAAAGCTTCTCCAAAGTAGGTTGGCTTCCCTGCACTTTGTCTTTATATGTTTCCTTTTCTCTCTTCTCCCTGGATGACATCCTTCCCCTTGTCGATCTTCTGACTGTGGATTGAGATTCTCCTATCTCTCCTTCCTCCTTAGATTCTTCCGAGCCTTGACTTTCCACCTCGCTCACTGTGTGCTTACCTTTGGAACTTTCTGTTTCTCTTTCCCCTGGCTTTGGATCCTTTGTTGCTACATCCTCAGTAGGCTCCTTTTCTTTAGTCCTTGTAGTCTTCGTCTTCTCCCTCTGAGGCAGGTCCACATTAGGGATTTCTTGTGAAGCTGAGCCAAGGGGCCCGAACGTGTTTTATGGATCTTTTGATGGGAGGTTTTTTTGGGACGCGTTGTTACCTTTGGACTAGTTTCCTTTGCTCTTTTCATGTCTTGCCGGATTAGAGGCCTTTGGGTTAGCTTTGGACCTCTTTACCTTCTTCCAACCTTCCTCTTTCTCCTGAACCTTCTCACTCTTTTTTGGGCAATTTCTGGCAAAGTGGTCGTATTCGTGGCAGCCTCGACACTTAAATGGAAGTTGTTCATAATCCAGTTTTTGGATATGAGACCAACTTCCGACATTAATTTTGATAGCTTCTGGTAGCCCTACTTCAAGATCCACCTCCACATAGATCCGTGCACAGTCATATTGGTCTTTATTGTTTTCCCTATCAATAAATTTGCCCAACACATCCCCTACGTGTTTCAAAGAGTCCCAGTTCCAACAATGTATTAGGAGATTAGGCAATCTGACCTACACTAAAACTGCTGAAGGAACGTCCTCTGCTGGGTCAAAATCCAGAGTCCACTTATTTAGATACAATCCTTGGGGCCCCATAAAATGTGGGCCATTCCTGAAGATAAACTCCTTATCCTCTTTGGAGGTGAACTCAAATAAAAATTAACCTCTGCCTAGAAAATAAGAGGCGACATTCTGGTTGATCAATGGCTTCCAGTTTTTTATCACCCAGTTTTCCATGGCTTTGGGAGATGGCCATAGGCCTGTGAAATTCCCCACAAGCGCTCGCTCAGACATTGTCAAGGAAACTTGAATAGGATGATCCGGTGGGAGAGATACCTCTGGCATTTCTTCCACTCTTTTGACAAATTTCGAGGCTTTAGTCTTCTTCTTCTTGGGCAGAGAGTCAACCAACGAGTTGAAGGAAGCTGCGTTTGGCGAAGGCGAGGGAGGAAGGGGAGGAGAGGAGGGCCGAGGAGAGCCCTGCTCCTCCATGGTTGCGACAACCCTAGCAGAGCAGACTACAAGGCACACGCAAAAAAACTTGAACTACTTGTTAACGGAGAAGCCATTGTTGGTTAAATTCTGCTAGAGTTTGTAGTGTTGCTGTGAGATTAGTATAGATTGTTTTTGTTGTTCATAATAGTTTGGAAAGGTATGCAAATTGATATCTTCTTACTCTAGATTTATCTCATGTATTTGGTATCTATTCTTTCTATCCTATTATGTTTTTCTAGTAAATGGACATGGACCTGTAGCTTTTAGTCTAATTGTGGGTTTACCTTAGTTTACTATTAGTGGTTAGGAGATTTATGCAATCTATAACTCTATGAACTTGTTCCTATTTATCTCTAGCATTTATGTATGTTGGTTCCATGTCTTTTAGTTTCTTATTAGATTTCTTGGGATAAATTAGATTAGATTAGTTTCAAAGCACTTGCATTTTAAACTTAAATCATTAAATTTTCGATGGCAATCATGCCATAATCTAAATCATTTGCCATACAAAATGTATGAAATTCTAATTGTGCCCTTTCATTGAGTGAGTCCTCTACAGTTACAAGGGGACAATTCCCATGCCAACACCTTGGAATCTAATAGATCTAGTGAAGGCCCACAAATCTCCCATAGCTGCTCCTATTGAATGCCCCACAAACCCATGTGAAAATGAAATGACAGAGACCCCCTTTTCCCACTTGAAGTTCAAAATATATAGATTGAGCAATGCAGGATTTATGTTTGTGTTGACATTTTGTTCATTTATATTCAAGTTTTGGGTGATTTGCACGTTGTCATTATCACACAAAATCCCTAGTTGTGTTTAGTTTTTCAATGCTAAGAAGAGTTTCACCTCAAACTAGCATCCTCTTGGCATTGGGTTTGTGTTGTGATGACATTGTGTCGTCATTAGATTTGCCTCGATGATATCACTCGAATATTGAAATACAACAACAACAACAACAATAATAATTATAACAATTATCATATCAATAATATATATATATATATATATATATCTCCCTTCACAAACAGAACTTACCTCAATTATTTATTATATTTTTATTATTTTCCATCATATTTCATTTATGATTATCTTGTTATTAGGGATTTTTAGAGATTTGGCTAACATTAAAACCTAAAAAATTTAGGATTATTTTTAGTTGTCTTTTAGGGTTTCATTAAGTTGAATTTTAGGTTTCCTTCCTTCACAAACARAACTTACCTCAATTATTTATTATATTTTTATTATTTTCCATCATATTTCATTTATGATTATCTCGTTATTAGGGATTTTTAGAGATTTGGCTAACATTAAAACCTAAAAAATTTAGGATTATTTTTAGTTGTCTTTTAGGGTTTCATTGAGTTGAATTTTAGGGTTCCTTCCTTCCCTCTCTAGTACTTATTTCTGCTCCTCTCACATATTTTCTTAAGGCTTTTTTGTCCTGAAGATGGATCCTGATATGGATCCGAAACATTGATACACAATCGAGAACATTGCAGTTTATCCGAATACTTTTGATAATAACTCTCACCACATAAATCTAAACAATCAAATAATTAAATTGTTTTAATTGTATATTAATTATCTAGATATTAACAACAACAACAATTTTAATTTATTGCATGAAATAATAATAATAATAATAATAATTTTATTGAATATCACAACCTATCGATATGCTAAATTCTCATATAATAATAATGATAAAACATTTGAAACACATACATAATTAAGATATGCATGTAGAATAGGAAAACAATGTATTCATATTCATATGGGTCATTTTTTTTTTTTTAGCAAATGTATAAATTTATTACATACTAGACAATGGAAACTCACCTCACCCATTGTTAGTGATAACTCCCAATGCTAGAACAAATGTAATTTGAGAAGTCAAAATGTGAAATGAGAGTTGAGCACAACAAATACAAAACAAGGGGTAGAGGAATGATGGAGTACTATTTTTATTTTTGTTATTTCTCACGGAGAAATGTGTTATTAATGGAAGGTGATGTGATATGGAATACTTATGATTCAATGCATTTATGCACATGAATGGGAGTACTTATGATTCTATACGAACTATTCTAGGTGCAACTTTTCCCCTTATCTATATGCATTGCTCTACGTGCACTCGTTTCCCTTTTTCAATATTTTGCACTTGTTCCTCTTATCAATATGCATTGTTTTAGTTCGATTATGAGTGAAACTATTACATTATGTAGTTTTGGTAATTTTTTTATTAATGCATAAAAATAAATCAATGCAATGAGTTGATTTCTTAGTCTATCAAAACTATACAATATTTTTTTTTTACTCTCTGATTTAAATACTTGCTAGATTTAATTAATTGATTAATTGTTAAGTGACCCTAACCTAATTCACCTACATGCATAAGTGATGTATAAGTGACTTCTAATAGAGGTAACACACTAAACTATGTATACAATATAATTTCTTATATATATTTGTTGTTTTATTAATTGTTTATTTACTATTGATGAAAGATTAGTATAATTACTTCAAAGAATTTATCATTATTATCATTTCCTTTCAAGCACTTTTCATGTTTCTTTTCACTCTTTACACACAAAAATTATGAAATATGTTAGATTAGATTAGGACCATGGATTTAAGCACACAAATAACATTCCAATGTTGAAAAATATAAAACATAAAATTTGTCATAGGGAGCTTGAAAGTCCTTTCTAGCAAGTGTGCTTTACTAGCATAAGGGATACACCATATTTTTGGTGTTAATAGTTAGGTTGGACTAACAAATTTATGTGAGTCTACTAACTCGTCCAATTTGTGTGTTGCTCAACCCATGAGGTTGGTAACCCCTTGTGCACAACTTGCAAAGAGACATCTCAGTGATTAGTCATATGTTTACCACTGGGTGTCTTTCCCATTGAATTCCATGTGAAATTGGGATATATAATGAAAATCCCTTGTATTTCACCACCTTGTGCATAACTTACTATAACTATTCATTCATACCTTCACTTGACTTTCCCCACTAGTGGATTTCATCACTGTCGACGAAGGGTCATCTGGAAGGCCTTGTTCAACTCTTATGGATTGCTTGTGCTTTCTCATCATGTCTTAGGCGCATGGCTCAATTTTTTGTTTGTATTAAATATAATAATGAAGTAATTGACAAATGACCTCTGGCTTAATCTACAACAATGAATAACTATGGCTAATAATGCTCTTAGTACATCACTTCAATTACAAAATATTGTAATTTGTTTTCCCACTTGGAATTGATTTTATTTGAGGATAAAACTTTGTTGCATACCCAATCATGATGAGTTTTTACTTATTCCTTGATAATAGATGTTGAGTTGTGCCATCCACATGAATTTCATGCAAATCCAAGCAATATTTTTTCAATTCCCATGGCTGTCGATATGATCAAGCAATAGGTGAAACATATAAACTAATTTGACATCTCCCCTTTTTAATTATGTCCATTTCTTTGTGCCTGTAACAACTAGCATAAACTAATCTTAATCACCAAAAATTATAATCGTTGACACCCCTAATTGCTTTAACCCTTAACTCCTACAATCCCTAACCTAACAAAGTCCCTCAATCCTTATAACCCTAATCCCTCGACACTATAAATCCTCACCCAAAATTATTTTAATTAACTAGTTCTTAATATTGTTGCCAGATGTATAAACAATGGTGGGTTCATTGAATTCTTCATCTTCATTTGATTAAGAGTTTGGTTCGGTAAGTTC
>ML778197.1:4951-25641 GCA_009831015.1 Picea engelmannii | reverse complement strand
CAGTTGAACAAACGACACAAATGTTTTTTCAAAATGTTTGGGTACATTTTGGATTGCCTAAATCCATTATTTCTGATCAGGATTCTCGATTTATTGGAAGTTTTTTGTCGAGTTTATGGGCACTCGTGGACACCAAACTAAAAAAGAGCATATATTTTCATCCACAAACCAATGGTCAGACATAAGTGGTAAATAGAACAGTGGTGCATCTTCTTCGTGGTTATTGCAGCAAGCATCCTAAACTTTGGGATGAGCATTTACACTACATTCAACATGCTTAGAATTGAGCTAAGTACTCTTCAACTCAAAAGTCGCCATTTGAAGAATGTTTTGGCTATTTTCCCAAATATCCTTTAGATTTTATCTTTGGGAAGGATATTGCTATTGATGGTCCATATGACATTGATAGGGCAGAAAAGTTCATTGAAAAAATTCAGTCGATACATCAAATGGTGTAAGAGAAGTTGGAAAAGAGTCAATCCAAGTACAAAACGAGACATGAAAAGCATCGTGTTGATCACAATTTCCAAGTTGGAGATGAAGTTTGGCTTTACATTAGTAAGGAGAGGCTTAAAGGAGAAGGTAAAAAATTGAAACCAATTCGATATGGTCCTTTTAAGATTATTGACAAGATTGGTAACAATGACTTCCGTTTAGATTTGCCTCCTTATATGCAAATGTATGCAGTTGTTAATGTTGAGAATTTGAAATTGTATGAGCCTCTTTTGATTGATGATCAAGGAGAGCATGTTCAGATTCCTTCTATAGATGATTTTTCCCCAGAATATCTTACAGAAATGCATGAAGACACAATCCTTGATAGGAGAATGAGAACTTCAAAATGAGGAAATGTGGAGTATCTTCGAGTTAGTATTAAAGGCAAAAATCCAAGCAAAGCCAAGTGGATTGAGGTTGGAAAGGTGAGGGAGCTATACCCTCATCTTCAGATAGACTGAAAATAGTCTTTTGGAGGTGTGATCCAGGAGATCAATTTTTTCTCAAAATTCAATGTGCTCGGAATCACTTGAAATCGAATGGGAGCGTAGGCCTCGTCGTTACGAACCCAACGCAACTCATTTGGGTTCAAACGGACGTCGGGAGCGAAAGATATCGCGTTCTGTTCAAAATGACAAACATGCAAAAAAAGGGATGTTGACTGTACAGTTCGTACGAATGCTGACGTGGTAGTCCGTACGACACATGGCAGGGCTAAGTGGCAGACAGTTGGCAGATGTGGATGAATGATATTGCGACATGTGGCAATTTTTGGTTGGTTGTACAGTGCCATGTGGCCCAGTCATGGGCTGCCACGTGGCACCCTGTTATTGGTTGCTTGTATAAAATTTTATTGGAGTCCACCGGATTCAACCCCATGACCTCCACCCACATGTATAGCCTTTGCAAAGTCTGAGCTGCCAACGTGCCCCACCATATTCCTTATTATATATATGGTTTCACATAAATTTAAGTTTGAGTTGTTGTGTGTTGGCGCGGGGGTTCGGGCTGGGGCTTATCCCCAGCCCCCGGTCGCATACATTGTTGCCATATGACCATATGTTATACCATATGCGCGCGCAATTTGAATTCGGTTCAAATGGTTATGCAAACCAACGCCCACCACTTGTCATGACCACACTTGCTCTTAAAGTTTTAGCCTCGTTTTGCATTTGTGCGTGGTCACATGGGCTACATGACCTTGGCCTTGGTGGTTAGGGGCTAGGTGCGCCCATAACCGTCCTACAGTTCACACCGTTTGTGCGGTTGCGCCCGATGCTGAGTTTTAACGCTTAAATGCGCATGGGGGCTAGGTTGAGCCAACAAGGGTGCAATTTGTCGATCCAGAGACAACAAGTTTGAAGGGGAACTTCCAGGAAGCCTATATTCTTCAATTTTTGGCCAAATGAGGTGTCAAAAAAGCCCAACTAGGGGTTTTTGGACGTTTTGGAGCCATTGGAGCCATCTATTTGACATTTTGAGCAATGTAAAGCACATTTTTGAGCACTTTGAGAAAATAATATAAAAGATCCATTGGAAGTTGGACCAGGAGATGTAGCCCAAGAGAGGGGTGAACTCTTTTATCATTTGTTGTGTTATGTGTTTTATGTTCACTGTTTATTGTTGTTGTTTATATGCATCTTGAATGAGTAATTTCTATAAAAGTTGTGTTGCAAATTTGATCCATTTGCATTTTAACACATGAATTAAGTCTTGCAAATAATTTCAAGAATACAAGTCTTCTTCATTTTTAGATCATGAATTCTTCAAATTTATGACCCTTTGAAATCTTTCACTTCTTCTGTCGTATTCGGGAATAAGAACTAGTTCTGCTACTAGAAGAGCCCTCCGAACCGCCAGCTTCCTTCCTAGAGGAATCATTCGTCGCTTGTCATTTACCTCTGGGATGGAACTTTTACGAGGTGCTCCTCTTAGTGTGGCCACTGATATGACCTTGTTTTTATACCTCAGGTTCATTCTACATTTGTCTTTGTAGGTCAGATAAGCTCTGCAGTAAAACTGCATTCATTTTGTTTGTTTCTCTTGTTCTTGCATCATCCTCTCATTGTCAGCCTTGCTGCTTTGTAATTCGACCATGAGGCTCCTCACAGTCTCGGCTAGATCTGGAGGGGTCCCTACCGCCCTCCTTTCATCAGACTCTTCGTCTCTATTATGGGAGCCCTCCCCCACTTCATGGTGAGTCACCATTCTATACGTCGATAATTTCCCGCAGTTGATCTTCCGCTTGTGTGCAAAAGGAAAAATGTTGGTTGTTAGTCAATGTTTATATTCATTTATAACCAGTACATAATTCATATTTTTCTCATGCACACACACAATAGGAGTTTTCATTCTTAACTTCGACTTTTTAATTGAGGGGGTCAAGATAAGGAGTTACTCCTTTTACAGTACTCTGAATGGAGTCTCTGCGCAACCCATTCATGAGCCCAAGCAGGCCAAGTGTTGTAACCATGCTCTAATACTACTTTGTAACACATCCACTACGAAAATCCAAATTTTTCGCCCTTTTTCATCTTTTCTCCGATGAACAGAATTCCCCGAATCCCTACGGGACCTGATACAGACCCTGCCATCCCTTATCTGTACCCATAAGATCGGCGGCTATGATCACAGGTCTTACTGGAGAGGTGCTCTCAGCTTTTGCTATTCGGAAAAATTGTGATGCATGTATTCCCTTGTTCGTTTTGGGGTTTCATCCATCGGAATTTCGTGTCTAGCGAACACGAGGAAAACTGACCTTTGGAGATCCCGGGTACCGAAACGCCGAAACACCAAAACCATGTGTGCTAGTCCATTTCGGGACTTCGCCTATCAGGATTTCGCAATATGCGAGGACAGGAGGGTTTCGCATCTGGGTCTCTCGGAAACCGAAACTCCGAAACATCATAACTTGTCCACGCTCTATCATTTCAGGATGTCGCAAGTCGGGATTTTGGGAGTCATGAGGACAAGAGACTTGCCTCGAGATATCCCGGGTGTTGAAACACCGAAACATTAAATTCTAGTCACGCTATACTCATTTCGGGGTTTCATACTTCGGGATTTTGCGATATGCGAGAATCATGAGGTCTCGCACCTGGGTTTCCCGGGAGCCGAAACTCCGAAACACCGAACTCTGAAATACACTATACTATTTAGAGAATTTGTAAGTCGGGATTTTGGGACTTGCGAGTACGAGAAGACTGACCCTTGGGTTTCCCGGTTGCCGAAACACCGAAACACCAAGGCTTACCCACGCTAGACCTTTTCGGGGTTTCATACTTCGGGATTTTGCGATGTGCGATAACAAGAGGTCTCGCATATGAGGTTTTCGGGGGCCGAAGTTCCAAAATGTTGATATATATATCTATATATATATATATATATATATATATATATATATATATATATATGAGGCTAAGTTCATTTCGGGATTTCCCAAGTCGGGATTTCGAGAGTCGTGAGGAAGAGGGTTCTTAACCTCTGATCTCCCAGGTGCCGAAAAGACGAAACGCTTACCGGCCGCCATGTGTACTCTACAACTGGACGGTCCAGGTACTCCCATGGGTCTTGGAATCGACGGTTCCGATCTCTTTGCTACTTACGAATGTTAAAAGGGGGTCGAGGCATTAACGCCTGCGTTCCTTCATCCAATTTAACGGTCGTAACAGACCTTAGATCCTTCGAAAGGATCTCATTCATGCATTTAGCAAGAGGAAGGGTATCCTGGGTACCGAACCACCTAAAGGTCCTTAATTCATCCACACGCTGTCATTTTGGGATTTCGTTGGTCGGGGTTTCGGGACTCGCGAGTACAAGAGGACTCGCACCTAGATACCCCTGGTTCCGAAACTCTGAAATATTGAAGTCTAAGAATACCATTCTCTCCCGTATAATATTTTAAAAGCTACACCATTAATTCCTTCTTCAGGCCCTTGGGTAACTTTCACCAGGTTTGAAGACCCGACTGGAAGGTCCTCTTAAAATCTCTAAGTTATTAGCTTCTGTGACTGGTAGTGAGTAAGCTCAAGGTTTTTATTGCGACAAAATTCCTTTCTAGGCACTTACCCCGGCTCTATAGAGTGAGGGAACTTTCCCGAAAGGATGTCCCTATGGGGGGGAAAGGGATCTATCCAGAGTCTTACACGAGGTAAATAAGGGAACCATTTCCCGAGAGCAGACCTGAAAACTGCACTTATTCATTAAATATATATATATATATATATATGTATAAGTTGTATGCGGTCTTTCTGTTATAAGAATGCAACCACCATTTCTGATCAAAACACCATACAGACAGTCTTATACTGAAATCATTCATAATTTGACAAACCATGAGCATACATGTCAGAATATTTAAATTCAAGATACAAGATATAACACTTATCAGAAAAACACCGGGTTTGATGCAACTGCTTAGAGGGGTGCTCGTTTCCACCCAATCGTAGGCTCAGCGACTCTGAATGGATTTACCACTAGCCACCCCTGAGCTATACCATGATTCTTGAGACTCTCTGTCTCTGTTCTTCAGCGATCGAGAACGAAGGTTACTCTCCTTCTTCTCTACTATCACTCACTCTATATTTTGTTCCAAAGTTCTTCTGATCTTTTCCTGCAATCCCCCCCCCCCTTCCACACCTTTTACCTGCCTTTTCTTTCCGACGAGGTTGTGTGTGGCACAAATTTCCCCGCGGTGGTCAGGTCTGAGGCCTCCACGGATGGGCGGTTCACCCCCATCCCTCATTAACCCATGAGGAGCCTCTTCACCTACCAACCTGGCAAGTAATTCATTTCAGGGCCAGTGAAGACCAAATACGGTATTGGTTTCGGTGGAAGTTAGCACCACCATTCCAGGTTCCTTCCACCACCTTTCTTTAGCCATCGTGGTCTCTTTTTCAGCACATCCCCCTCCCAACAGTCCTGCAACATATATATATATATATATATATATATAATTTACATTCGTCGACCTTGTATACTAAGGTCCATACAGAATCACACATTCACATCTTTGGGTTTGCCACAGTTCTTGGCTAACATAATTATTTTTACAGACTGGGGGAAACAGGGTGTTACACATGTGCACTAATAAATGCATTTAGAAGTGAAATGGTAGAGTACATGCGTATGTGCTAGGGCATAATATGATGGTGTTTGTTGGTTTAAAAAGTGTCATGGCACATACGTTGTGATTGGCATGATAGTTGATGTAATTATGGATTATGACTGTGTCTGAAGGAATGATTGAAGAAGATGATGATGATATAGTTACATGTAGTGGAAAACCTTGTGTGGAGGACAAAAGAAAAGAGGATGCTTGTCGAGAGTTTGATGAGGGGATCATATGTAATTCCCAGGAAGTATCAGTTGGCTAGGTGACATTAGGAATGATGGCAACAACTATGCAGGTATGGAATTGGTCATGCCAACATAGTAGGTAATCCAAAGCGAATTGGGTAAGAAATTTCTTCATGTATGCTTTGTATCTTTATTGATAAGAGCATGATCAAAGGTATACATGTCATTGAATACCTGAGTAGGGCATGGTCAATAAAGGGAGCTTCCAACATATAAATATTGGTAAAATCTTGGTAACACATTCACAAATTGATATGTCATGATTAGCAGCAAGTAGATGAGTAGTATACTCATGATACAAAATTAGTAGATTCATTAGTGGAGTAGATTCATTAGTGGAATGCATGATTATGTGGTATCTTGGATATCAATGTAGGATGAATTGTGTGCATGTGGACATGAGCATTGGCACAATAGTCCTGTCTTGAATAATTGATTGCATTATGTAATGTTGAGTGTGTTGGTGATGCACACAAAATGAATGTTTGTTTCATTTTGTTTGCTATGATTGACAATGGAATGTGATGGAATTGTGTAGTATTCCAGGTATATAATAATATACAGAACATAAATATTTTAGCTAGAAATGGTAGAACAACAATGATATAACCAGAACAATACTGGAATAATACCAAAATAATTCCAGAAAGAGCACCTTGATTAATGATAGAAATGTTCACTTGCCTCTTCGAGGGGGAAACCTCGAGCAAAGCATAGATCTATTAAAATAATATCCAAGACAAGATTTCTCATACCCTCTACTCCTATTTATACTAAATCTATCTATCCAAAAGAACAATATAGAGGAAGATCCTTCTAGAAGCAGAAGCTTCTATTAGGTATTTTTACATTTGACTTATTCTTCCTTATTGCTAGGCCTTATATCAGACTTTATTACATGGAATTATATTATTCTACCCACATGAGGGGTTAGGGAGGTTAGGTCCCTAACATGCCCTCCCCCTTTAAGAACAACCTTGTCCTCAAGGCTTCAGATGAGGAAATTGTTGTAGAATGGTGGTCGACTCCCAGGTGGCATCTTCTGGAGGTGTATCTTTCCATTAGACTAATACTTCCTTGATGGTGCGCTGGCGGAGACGACTCTCTCGCTGGGCCAAGACTGCTTGTGGCTGCAACCATATGGAACCTTCTTCATCCAACTCAAGGAGACTAGTTTGAGTTTGGCACTTAGTTCCAATCACCTTTTTTATCAGGAAACATGAAAAATAGGATGGAGCTTCGATTGAATGGGTAGAGCTAACTGATATGCCACCGATCCAACACACTTGAGCATTGTATAAGGACCATAAAATTTGGGTGCAATTTTTTGACAATGTTTAGCTTTGAGTAAAGTCTTCTTATAAAGTTGTAGTCGAAGAAACACTTGGTCCCCTTCAACAAAATGGCGTTCGAAACGACCTTGATATGCTTGTTGCTTCATGTGATTATGAGCCATGACCATATTGTCTTTAAGGACACGAAGAATAACCTCGCGAACTGTAATACTTTTGTCAACCTCCTGAACCTTCGAGACCCCTGGCATATAGGAGATAAATGATGGGGGCGTTTGGCCATGTATTACTTCAAAAGGAGTCATACGAGTAGATGTATGGTAAGATGTGTTGTACCACCATTCAGCGAGGGGTAACCATTGATCCCACCGATTTTTCCTCTCAAATGAAAAACACCTCAAATATGTTTCCAAACACTTGTTGACAACTTCAGTTTGGGCATCCGTCTGGGGGTGATAGGCAGTGTTGAGATGCAATTGGGTGCCCTATAGCTTGAACAATTCTTGCCAAAAATTGTTGGCGAAATTGGGGTCTCTGTCATAGAAAATAGAATTAGGCATGCCATGAAGCTTGAAGATATTATCCATGAATATTTGATCCACTACGACAGTTGTGAATGGGTGTTGAAGAGCACAAAAATGAGCATATTTGGAGAGACAATCTACGACCACCATGATGACTAAATTCTTGCTCGATTTAGGTAAGCCTATAATGAAATCCATAGAAATATGTCTTCAAATAGCAGGGGGAATTTGAAGCAGTTGGAGTGTGCCCAGAGCTTGACAGTTTCTCCCTTGTTGCATTGATAGACCTCACATTCAACCACAAAGGTGCAGAAGTCTTGTTTCATACCCTCCCAGAAAAAAGAACATTTGACCTGTTCATAGGTTTTGGTAAACCTTGAATGCCCGGCTATGGGTGAGGCATGAAGTTCAAACAACACTGTGGATTTAAGTTGGGATTTCTTGTATAAATACAAATGACCTTTGTAGAGAATCTCTTCATTGTGCCAAGAGTACCCTAGAGAAACTGAAGAATTTTGTTGCAATTGGTGGAACAGGATAGAAATTTTGGGGTCTTACAGCCATTCCCGACGAACAATTTTTAGCCAATCTGGTACAATGAAGGAGAGGGAGAAAAGGGACCCATCTTCTTCATATTTCCTAGAAAGAGCATCCACCACTACATTTTCCTTTCCCTTCTTGTAAATGATCTCATAATCATAGCCAAATAGCTTGGTCACCCATTTTTGTTGCGTTGGGGATGAAATTCGTTGTTCCAGGAAATACTTGAGACTCTGATGATCAGTTTTGATTTGGAATCATTGACCCAATAAATAAGGACACCAGAGATACACAACATGAAGAATAGCTAACATTTCCTTTTCATAAATGGATTGGACCAAATGTTCCTTTGAAATTTGTTTTCTAGTGAAGGCCAAAGGCATGCCATATTGCATGAGGACGACTCCAATTCCTTTCCCGGAAGCATCACATTCCAATATGAATGTCTTTGTGAAGTCTGGAAGGGCTAGGACAAGGGTCGAGCACATAGCATATTTTAAGGCTTGGAAGGCATGATCTGTAGCTGAAGTCGAAGTGAAAGAATTCTTTTTAAGGTCAGAAGTGAGAGGACTTGCAATCTTTCCATAATTCTGAACAAACTTCCTATAATAGCCCGTTAAACCCAGAAAACCACACAAGCTCTTAAGAGTTTTAGGGCGAGGCCAATCTTGTATAGATTCAATTTTCTTAGGATCCATTCGGACACCATACTTACCGATAATATGACCCAAGTATTCCACTTCTGAGGCACCAAAGGCACATTTATATTATTTGAGGAAAAGTTGGTGCTTAGAGAGTAGATGAATAACTTGATTCACATGGGAGAGATGGGATGGCCAAGTTTTACTGTAGATGAGAATATCGTCAAAGAAAACTAAGACAAAATGATGGAGAAAAGGACGAAAGACATGTTTCATAAGACTTTGGAAATTGGAAGTAGCATTATACAATCCAAAGGGCATTACCAAGAATTCATAATGACCCTCATGAGTGCGAAATGCAGTCTTGGGAATCTCTTCTTCTTTCATACAGATCTGGTGGTAGCCAAAACGTAGATCCAATTTGGTGAAGTACTGAGCACCACTCAATTCATCCAAGAGGTCATCAATGTCAGGAATGGGGAATTTGTCTTTGATTGTGAGTTTGTTGAGGGCACGCAAATCAGGACACACTCACCAAGTACCTTCTTTCTTGAGTACCATGACCATAGGGAAAGAATAGGGGCTAGTACTGGGACAAATAACACCGGCTTGTAGCAATTCATGAACAATTTTCTTAATTTCATTCTTTTGGGAAAGGGATGACAATAAGGTCGAACATTGGGAGGAAGAATTCTCGGGATGAGAGGGATGGAATGATCATGGACTCCAAGGGAAGGGGGAAGTTCTTTGGGAGTGGTAAAAACAACTTGGTGGAAAGAGAGGATAGATTGGAGGTTAGGATGCACAAAAGGTGTCTCAATATCATGAATGGAATGAAGTTGGGATATAATTCCTGAATGACCTTTTTTGAGGAGCTTTTCCATAAGATGAGAATTGATGATATCAAGGGATCTTGTTGTGATGCCTTGGAACTTACATTGTTGTCCCTCCTGTTGGCATTGCATGCTTAAGTCCTTAAAATCCATGAGAATGGGGCCTAAAGTGCGTAACCATTCGACACCGAGAACAATGTCACAACCACCCATGTCTATAAAAAATAATATGGGTTTTTAGGTGATACTGACCAATTTCGAGTCACATTTCACATCGTCCCCCACATTTCATGGAACTACCATTGGAAATCATGATTTGAAAATTATTGATGACGCGGATGTAACAATTGACTTCTTGGGAAATGTGGTGATGAATAAAGTTATGGGTGCTATCACTGTCCACAAGGATGATGACTTTCCTATTTTTTATGTAACCTATTAATTTGAGATTCTAGGAAGAAAAGAAACCAGTGAGGGAATTAAGTGAAATCACTGGGTCAATCTCTAGTGGATCAGAGGGGTGGGGTGAGGTCATATGGCGGTGGTAGTTCCTCCACAGGAAGAACAACAACATATTCTTCAGAAAGATCCTCAGTCACAACCATAAAAAGATTATGTTCCTTACACTTGTGCCCGAGAAAACATTTTTCATCACAATTATAACAAAGACCCTTGAGTTGACGTTCAACCATTTCAACCCTGGTTAATTTATGGATCTTGAGGGGAGTTGTAGGAGGGGCATAATTGGTGGGTTTAGGGTGAGGAGGAAAGGAGGGTTTGTAGGTTTGGGAGGATACAATATGTTGTGCTTCCTTGTCTTGTTGAGTAGCTTCCAACCAAGTCTGGGGGCGTGTCATGAGAACATGGGCACATATTTCATCTTTGAGTCCAATGATAAAGCATTCTCTAAATAAAGCATCTAACATGCCCTCTGTTTGAAAATACAAGTGCTCAAATGCAGAAATAAAGTCTTCCATTGTCCTAGATTGCTTTAACTTGGTCAAACGACCTAAATGGTGGGTGTCAGAATCAAAGTGGTCATAAAGTTCGGCCACAAACTGTGTCTAAGCAACATAGCCTTGGAGTGCCTTTTTTCGCCATTACCACCATTGCCATCATTCCAGATCCAAATGTAGGACACCATAATGAATCTTGGCTAAATCATTAGTACTGCCATGCAAAGAGAAATAATGTTCCATTTGGGTGACCCAGCCTATGGGATCCGATCCATCAAATTATTTCACCTCAATGCTAGGAGGGAGGAGGTCTTGAGAAAAGTGGGTAGTATGAGGACCTTGGTAATGAGAAGAGTCATGGTCATCCTGATAAGATGGTTGTTCAAAAGAGGAAGGGTTCTAGGAACGACCCATGAAGTGTTCTTTGAGGTCTTTGAGGTCTTTGATGTGGGAACATTATTCCTTGAGGATCTCAATAGCCGAATTGATTGAGCTAAGGTTGGAATTGATAGTCTTGATGTCTTCCTGGTTCTGGTTGGTGTCAACAATCAAGGTATTGAGTTCTTGGGCTCGTGTGGTAGCCATTTGGAAAAATGGGCAGGAAAATGGTACAGGGGAAACAAAAGGAGTCTAGAGGGGTGGGTGGGACCATGAATAAGAAGGGTGTAAAATGATAGGTACCATTGAAATCAGGGTGAAAAGGGGGATCCAATGGGATAGGGGCCAAATAAGGGTGTCAGAGAAGGGTCAGGTCCACAAAAAAATTGTGTTAAAAATGATAGGTATCATTGGAATCGGGGTGAAGAGAGGAACCCAGTGAGATAGGTCCCAAAGAAGTGTGTGGGTGGGACCACTATACTCTGATCTGAAGAATACTGCAGTGTTGAAATGCCCAAATTCTTAACAAGAAGAAATGTGTAGTAATTTCGCAACCCCAATGTAGGAGGCACACTTGCGCAACAATAGATTTTGTCTATTTTGTTTTTGTTTCTGTACCAAGGGTTGGGCTATGCAGGGTGTCTATAGATAAGGGTTTTCCCTGTGCTATGTCTCTGAGATATACCTGCGGGGTCCAACAGTAGTACTCGGCCCAATATCTTAGGGAACCAACTAAGGAGGCTAGACCATGCCCTTAGTCGTACTACCCAACTACCCAGGTACTAGAGAGTATCTTCCCGAGTGTTGTTCTCGGTGGCACAATAGTAGTTAGGAGGCGAATCGGTTTATCTATGGAGGGCTTCAAGAGATCTAGGTCGATATGTATACAGGTGTTGTTTGATGCGCTACCACCTGAATGGGTACCAATAGGGGTTACAAGGTGGCCAACATATGTGTGCTTAAGTACCACTTGTATTTACTGTGTATATGACTCCCCGACCGCGGGTTTATGCACGTAATGACATATCTTTGTAGCTTTAAGATGTCAGAATACGTCTCTACCCTGGAAAAAAAAAAATAACCCACAATTTTCTGCCAAGGTGTTAGAATTTAAGGGAAAAAACGAAAACAATAATATTATTTTCAATTTACTCACTACTGTAGATATAAATCAACAAGCAAAACAAACTTTCTGAAGTAGACTAAACACAAAAACAATACAATAGATCTGAGCATGTAAAAACCAATAGATCTGAAGTAGACTAAACACAAAAACAATAGGCTAGATCTAAACATGAACTAATATGATCATAAGCAATAAAAATTATGAACATTAACATAATTAGATCTGATAGTAAGCAAACCAATAACTGAACATTACCTTAAGAAATTTTTTACCTAAGATGATTTGTTGTTGTCTTCTTTTGATATGCTTAGAAAAAGTTGTTAAAGGTCATGGATCAAAACCCTCAAGGGTTTGATCTCATCATGATCTAAGTGGACAATGTGCCAAGAAGAACTCAAGGATAATCAACATAAGTAGGGATGATACAAAAACCCCAAAGACAACATTATAGGCTCAAACAAAATCTGTCCAATATGAATTGTAGTTCTACAACAACTTAGGGCTTGTCAAACCCTACAACAGAATCTGGTAGACTGAGGTAGTATGCATTAGACACTAGGGGCAGCAAGAAATGACACTAGAAACAACGTGAAGAGGAGCCAAGGGTTGCTTAGAAGGCAATGACAGCCTTAAAATAACCAGCAACAGCTTGAAGAGGAACCAAGGGGAGGCTGCGGTACCTTAACCAACTAGAGGAAGGTCTGCTCCACCTTAACATAGAAAGAGGGAAGGCCGCATCACCATAACCCAACAAGAGGGAACTAAGACACCAACAATAAATCTCCCAGCCAGCAAGAGGGAGAAACCTAAGGAGGCCGCACCTCAAATCAGTAAGACAGGAAGCTCCAAAAAGGACACACCCACAAGAACAAACTGAACAAGATAACAACAAAAAGATTCAGACCATGAGAAGAGAGTGAGGATGGATGATTAAAAAAATGAGTGAGGGAGAGGTTCCTTTTATAGTTTAGAAAAGGGTTTAGGGTTAGGTTTAATTAAAAACCTAATAATTAAAATAATTAATAATTAATAATTAATATTTTTAATTAATAAAAATATCAATTAGAACATCAAATAAGTCAAAGTGATTTACAAAATACCAATACCACTTTAAACAAGAAGGGGAACGCGATTCAAGCAAGGGGAGGCTACAAGACAAAGTCAAAGGGGTCTTCTTCAATGGAAAATTGTCCACATAAGTCTCGTGATAACTTATAAGATTTTATCATCCCCGCATAAGAGGAAACATCAATGATGTGGTCATGTCCATCTTCTAGCTGCTCCTAGGTCTCATGGACCATCCCAGGAGAGAAGAAGAATATCACACATCATCACATATTGGTACTCAACCAAGAACCACCTGGTCTCAAACCAGGATACCCCATAACACATCTGGGGACCCTAGAACACATCTAGGTTCTGTATCCACCAAGTTACAATACCAAGGATCAACCCAAGTGTTTAAGCAAGGATTCCCTGAACACATCCAGGGGCCCTAGAACACATCTAGGGACTTATATCATCAACCACCAAGGAACACATGAAAGGATCAATCCAAGCATCGAGCAAGGATTCCCTGGAATACATCTAGGGGCTCTAGAACACATCTAGGGACTTACTGCTTGGTCCTTAACCAAGAACCCCAACAATATACCAGGGGCCTTCACTAGGGTATTTTTCCATGGCTCTAACTGCTTGGTCCCAAACCAAGAACCCCAGGAGTGTACTAGGGCCCTTAGATCTCAGCTAGGGTATTATGCCATCCTCCCGGAGAATGGCTCTTGCAACTGCACTAATTTCAACACAAGGAAAGTGCTCTGATACAACTTGTAGTATTTCAGGTATAAAATAGTATGCAAAACATAAATATTTTAGCTTGAAATGGAAGAACAACAATGATATAACCATAACGATACTGAGATAATACCAGAATAACACCAGAAAGAGCACCTTGATTAATGATAGAAATGTTCACTTGCCTCTTCAGGGGGGCAACCTCCAACAGAGAAAATCTTTATTATAATAATATCCAAGACAAGATTTTTCATACCCTCTACTCCTATTTATACTAAATCTATCTATCCAAAATAACAATCTAGAGGAAGATCCTTTTAGAAGCTAAAGCTTCTATTAGGTATTCTTACATTTAACTTATTCTTCCTTATTGCTAGGACTTATTAATATTGTCATTTATTACATGGAATTATATTATTCTACCTACGTGAGTGGTTAGGGAGGTTAGGTCCTTAACAAATTGTTGGCATGTGTAAATTTAGAGGTTTTGTGTAAACTATTGAAAATGATGCAGTGAAAAGATTATATGTATGAGTAATAATAGTTGAGAATTGATTGAGAGGTCAGATGCATTGCCATAAAATATTACGAACATGAATACTCACATTTGTTTTGTTGATTTGAAAGTTAAGGTTGCAGGAAGAACGGTCTTGGATATGGAAATGAATGTAAGTCCATAATGAAGACTGGGTGCTACCTACTGCAACAAGAGATAAATTTGATGAGGGGGAAACTCATACTTATGAAATCTAATTTACTATAAGAAAACAATTTGGAAGCATAATGTGAAAATATGTGATACAATTTTAAAAATATTCTAGTTGAAACTACTATGATGATATCTCATGGTAATTGTATGCACATGATACAAGTGAGATGGTGAATCTGTCTGTGAAGGACAGATGATGGCTACTGAGCTAGAAAGAATGAAAAAAGAGGTTGATGTTAGGACATGGGAACCCTATGGTATGCCATGATCACCATTCTAATGAGCTATGCTATGTTGGAGCCAGTTGGGGGATGCCTTCACTGTAAGACTTTGCAAGTCTCAATACTCTTCCATTACAAGGAAGCCCTGGAAAATGATGGATCACCTAAGGGACTATGTAACAAAGAATGGGATGTTTGAGCCTAGAGGGCGAGTGATTGCAAGGAAGAGGAGGCTTGAGTAAATAACATGCTAGTTGGGATCATGAGCGCATTGGGTATGTCCGAGAAAACAATGAGCCGAGTTCTATTTGTGGCAACCATATGGATGCAGATCCATTATCATACAAACAAGTATTGTGTTTAAATGTATACTCTATCAAGGATTGTGAACATCAATGAAATACTTATTCGTGGAAAAGGTTCTTATATGCATTATTGCTTGATAATTATTGTAGGCATATGTTGGAATGCTAGAAGAGGATGACAATGTTGGTGCAACTAAAGAATGGAGATATTACAAATGTTGTTGTAGTAAATGAGAACACCAAGGATGGTGTAATGCTAGAATAAAGAGGACATCAAGGATAATGTGAACACCAAGGACGATGTTCCTTCAAGGGGGAGGGGATTGTAACATACCCATTTTGACCCCCTATTTAAATTGTAATTATTATGTTTATCGTCATCTTATTTCAACATCAATATTTCATTACCATGCCAAATTGAACTAGATAAATAAAAACAATGTACATGTATTTTATTTTTATTAATGAAAACACCAAGCAACTGAGTAAGGCACAAGCGCCTAATGGGACCATGATACCACAAGTGGCGAATAGTGAGGGGTATTTGGGGGATCACCTTGTAAATAATCTCAAGTCACCCTTGTAAAAACCATTGGATTGATATTTAATTAAAAAATGTAACACTCATTTTTTAGGAAGTCCCCTCAACAATAAATGCATGGAACAGGCAAGTACATCCATGGGAAACGTGGACAACCCCAGACCTGCATGGGAGGAGGAGAAAATCATGTATGAGAAAAGGGATGGCAAGAGGAAAATGAGATTTTTTTATTTTTTTTTTGGGGGGGGGGGCATGTAGAGAGGAGTGCATTGAGTGCTAGAGTGAAAAATAATGGATTCAGGGCCACATTGGATGCACATAAAATGATGGAGGGGTTCCTTGAGGGACTATGAAGCAATGAAGGGTAAGATTTCTTTGGTGTAGTGATGAGCCAACATAAGGGGCACCTAGAATCATTAGGATGTTGAGAGCCAACAAGGATATTTCTAGGAGAGTTAATCCTTGAAGAAGTTTTCCAATTCCTCATAATTGTTGAGAGTGTTCCCAGATTCACCCTTGCAGTATCATGGTTTGGATAGGGGGTGGTTAGTTCTACAAAGACTATGTGCGGTTGTGCCTACAATTGGGTCGAAAATCACTCACCCTCAATCAGTTTGTTAGGAAACTTTAAATTCAAATAAATTTTCTTACCATGCTCATAAATTTACGTATAAATTATTTCATTTCATTTTATCAGTTATACTTGCTTTTGATTATGAGAAATAAATGGTTGTGATGAAATGTAAGGAAAGGAAATTTCGTATGCAAAGTTGTAGTGGAATTTTTGGTTTGCTTCCTTAGGAATGAAATTGAGTTCTTGTGTATGCCTTTCATAATAATTTAAATTTCAAATAGAGTTATAGTATGTCCTTTGGTTAATGTTGATATGCTTACCCATAAAAGTTAGGGGCTTAGTTGAATGGTAATTAAAGAATTTTTATGGCCTTAACCTTGGTTGTTAGAATAATATGATTTTAGTCATATGTAATTTAAGTGTTATGAAGTAAAATGTTAGCAAAGGTGGGGAGGCTAACATAACTAAAATCATGTCAATCTAGTTATGAATATAGTGTTGTTTAGGGTGCTTTGGAGTAAGGTATGTCTTTCTTTGGTTGAGGTATGAAATTTGTTAATTGTCAATAAGGCATTGTATTTTATGATACAAATGCATTCATGCAATTTATGTATGAGTAATGATTAATGGTAGGCTAAATTTAGAGTTGGGAAAGGTCTCAAGGATTAAATGACATGGATTGTTTACTTGTTAGGACGAACTCTTATGACATGGAATTTTACACCCTTCCACAATAACCCTACTCTACAACTATGTGTGTCAGTTTACATGAATGAATTGAGTGATGCATCTACCAAATTGGATATTTTATCCATACATATTTCCAGGTAAGAGTGTTGACTACTATGTAGTAAATTTTCCTTGGGTCTTTGGACCACTTGGCCTTTAAGGATTCCTATATTTACAATTGTAGGCTTATGGACTTAAATCCTGGGATGTATAACCATCCTTCTTGATTGTAAGCCATCGATATGTTGCTTAGACTCCCTCTATTATACTTGAGAAAGTTTATTTTAAGGATTTATATCCCTCTTGATATCTTGTAAGAACTATAGGGGAGCGTAAAGAAGTGCAATCCCCTGTGGAGAACACTTAGAAAAATTTCAGGAAGTTTCTGGAATTTTGAGTTGAGGCAAATTTGTAAAATTTGGCATATCACATGAAAATTAAGTTCATGCAATACAATGCATATTGCACAAAAATAAACTTTGTGTGATATAGCCCTTATCGCACGAAGAAAAGTTTGTACGATAGAAGTGAAGACATCGAGAGGAAGAGGCCGAAACTTCGAAAACTTAGGGAAGTTGGGTTAATCGCACTAAAGGAAAACTTTACGTGACACAATGTATTGCGTGAAGATAAACTTCATTCCATACACTGCATGACAATAAGTTTTTGTGGATGCAATAAAGGTGTTGTGAGAATAAATTTTCCAGGCGTGCAATATAATGGAGACCTCAATGACTTGGAAAAATTCGAGACTTGTCCTTGGATTATTGGTGTGTTGCAAGAGACCAAATGTTCTCATGGTGCGATGTATCACACCACAAATTATTGTGTTGTGATATAATGCACCCTCAAACATTTTTTTAGTGCATGATACGAGGACCCTCGGTGTAGATTTATAATGTCTCAAGCCCAAAACTTTTCGGAGGCGCAATAAAGGAATGGGACAAGCGATCGCACGATTGAAAATGTGTAAAGATGCGACATATAGCACCACAATTAAGTTTGGTCTGCTATGTTGCTCGTTCGAAACATTCTAGGGATGCGACAAGGGAAAGATGAAGAAAAGATAAGGAATAGGGGATGTGTCGCGGTGGTAGAAATTTCCGAGGGAAGCGACATGTCGCAAGAAAAATAGTTCTCTTGCAATACGTCACAAACAAATAAATTTTTGGTTGATGGGATATGATCCAAAAGAGACCAAGAAAGAAAGGAAAGGTAAGGGAGGTAAAGAGAGGGAGAAACAAAAATATAAAAGAAAAAAGAAGAAACAAAAGAAAAGGATGAAGACAAGAAATCATTTTTTGCAAAGAAGAATATTTTGGTCAACGCGACATATTGCACGAAGAATATCTCCGTGCAACCTGTTGGAAGATGAGCACTCTTGATACGATGCGATAAGGGGGAAGAGGCACCTTGTCGCAACGCTAAAAAATTTCGGATGTGCGATACATAGCAAAGAAAGAAATGTTCTCGCGATGTGCTAAGGAGAGAGAGAGGGTTTTTTCGTGAGAGAAGTTTCCCTCAAGTGTGATAAATGGCATGAGAGAAAAATTTAGAGTGCAATAAGAAATTGTTTTCGAGGATGCAGTAAGCCAGGAAGGGGAAGTTTGTCTCAAAGAATGTGCCATCAGTACATCCACAGAGGGGCAGCCATATGATGCCACATCATCTAGCATGTGTGGTGCTATGCACAGATGATGATGTGGAGAGAGAAAACCTTTGTTAAATATTAAAGGGCCATAACTTTATGCCTGAAACTCAAAATTGAGCAAGAGTGTAGTCATTGGAAATCCCTTGGTAAGCTCATAAGTGGCTAGAGAATTATGCTTTAAGAGGAAAAATTTGAATACCCCACCTAGTTAATGACACTTAGGGGTCGGATATGTTACAAGCGAGGTAAGTCTTACCAGAGAAAGAAGGCCCCAAATCTTCCCAAGATTCATAGGACAAGAGATGGAGAGAGAGAGAGAGAGGAGGACCTCAAAAAAATCCATCATAACGAATAGACTAGGAAACAAATTCAAACTGAGAACCCAAAATATTGCAGAGAAGATAGTGCTCAATCTTTGCATTTCCAACCAAACCATATCAACTAATATCCCATGTCGCATGCAAAAAACCACAAATAAGGAAACAAAACTAAACTTAGGAGGGGAGTTAAAATTCACATGCCATAGACCAAGATCTATGTCCTTGCAGGTCCTTTCCACGTGCATAAAAACGTAGATAATGGTTGTCAATCCATTTAGTTATTAAATGTGATGCTATGTGTCTCAAAAAGTAGGTGGATCGAAAACATTATGGGATTTCTTCTTGTTTGTTGTTAATTTCCCAAGCAGATATATGAAGGGACACCTGGGCATTATCTATGAATGTAAGGTGACTAGAAACGTGAAAGAATAAATCATTTGCTATTTATGGACATTTCCAATAGGGAAACGATTAATTTATGTTGGAAGCATAAGGAAAATTGCTTAAACAATAAATCCATTTCCTTTATTTCCCTACAGTCAACACACCCGATGCATTATCAAAGCATAGTTATGAGAACCAGGTATTCAGAAAAAAAGATGCAGAACAAGAGGCAGAAACTTCTGAGTTGTACACTTTAGATGGGAGAAAGACTTCAAATGTAAGTTTGCAACGTTACATGGGTATTGAAATTTCTCTCAGACACTTGCTTGACAAGGTAATGGAGAGTGAGGTAGCAACTCAAAAAATTGTTTCTAAATGAATGTCCAAGGAAGATCTCAGGAATTCAAGTCCCACAATAACAAAAAATGAAAAGCTTATCGTTAGAATAAGAGGTCTTCTCTTGGTCTATAGTTTCACCTATTGTTCTTCAAAGAACTTCATATGGCCTTGAAGCTCCCACTAAACCTAAGAGTGAAATATTTGGAGAAGGAAAAGAAACAAAAGAACAAAAGAATTATACATCTGATTTTAATGTCCCATATGGAGAAGGTTGGAGACTTTGGCTTTTACATTCAGAAGCCCTAAAACACCAAAAAAAAGGCAGCTCTGTAAGATCGACTTCAAATGATGAAGTGATGGATGACCAAGATGCTGCTTTGCAGAGACCATGTGATAAATCCATAGAACGAAAAAAAGGGATACTAGAATCCACCATAGAAACATAATGTACAAACAAATCTTCCAGCATTGAAGTAATTGGCATCATTGAACCGTAAAGAGGGTGAGAACATGATCACCTTACTTTTTTTACCAATGTGTGTCGGCAACAACAGGTTGATACATGAATCTATTTGTGGAAATGGAACCTGAGAATTGTTATCTCGGATGTTGATGGAACTATTACCCAGTAAGTGGTTATTTAATTTCTATGTATCACTTGTGAAGAAGATTTGATTGACTAATAATTGCAGTAGTTAGTATATATTTGGAAAAAGTTGTTGTTCATTGTTTTTGGATTAAGGATGTATAGCATGATGAAATATGCATCAAATTTTAATGTCCACTTGCGAGACCACGAGTCTGACACATTACTTAAGTGGAACTAATAAGTTGTAGTTCTAACTCATCTATCTTTGACAATAACAAAGACATAATTGTCTCTAACCTCGTAGGTTAGGGCTATTATAGGTTATAAGGTGCCCACCATTGCATTTTGTAATTTTTTTCCATGGGATAAGATTCAAACTTATTGAAGCTCT
>ML778196.1:1816863-1843088 GCA_009831015.1 Picea engelmannii | reverse complement strand
AATCAAATGTTGGAGATGTAAAGAAGATCACATATACAAGGATTTCCCCCATAGAGAAGGAAAAACAAGGACACTACACAACAACCAAGAGGCTACTACAGTGGAAGACATGGGTACAAATATTCCAAGGATATATGCATCCCTGGAAGATCAAGTAGAGCATTAGTCCCATATGATTAAGGTGGAAGGTAAGATCATAAATAAGCTTGTTACTATTTTAATTGATTCAAGAGAAAGCCATAGTTACATTGATTCTAAAATAGTGAAAAGATTTCATTTGAACAAAAGAAAAATTGAAAGACCATGGTTGGTTCAGCTAGCCACAGGAACAAAAAGAAGGATCAATGAGGTTATCATATATTGTCCATTAAATCTAAATGAAGTGAACACCAAGGTTGACCTGAATATCATATTGTTAGGATATTATGATATCCTAATTGGAATGTATTGGTTGTACAAGCACCATGTTGTCATAGATTTCCATAATAAGACCTTTACATGTCTTGATGAAGAAGGGAAGCATAGTATTGTAAAAAAATCCAAGACCCATTTCTATAAGAGAGATTTCAATGTTACAGTTGAAGAGATGTTTTAGGAAAGGATTTCAATTGTATGCAGCTCATGTGGAGGAGCCAGAACAGTCCAAAGAGCCAAGCCTCGAATATTTTCTAGTATTGCAAGAATTTGGGGATGTATTCCAAGATAGACTAGGATTTCCACCAAAAAGGGATATAGATTTATCTATTGATTTGGTCAAGAGTTTCCCTGGTATCAAAGACATCTTACAAAATGAGTACTATGGAGTTAAAGGAATTATAAATGCAACTGAAAGAATTCTTGAATAAGGGTACATATTCCCAAGTGTTTCACCTTGGGAAGCGTCGGTATTATTTGTGAAAAATAAAGATGGAACGTTGAGGTTGTGTATTGACTTTAGATAGATGAATAAAGCCACTGTGAAGAACAAGTAACCTCTACACAGGATTGATGACCTCTTCGACCAACTAAGAGGAGAAAAGATATTTTTAAAGATAGACTCGAGATCAAGATATCACCAGCTGAGAATCAAGGAAGAAGACATCAATAAGACATCTTTTAGAACCAAGGATGGGCATTATGAATTTGTAATGGTGCCATTTGGATTGACCAAATGCACCAGTTGTCTTTATGTGCTTGATGAATGGAATATTTAGGAATTATCTAGATAAGTTTTTCATTGTGTTCATGGATGACATACTTGTTTATTTTAAGTCAAAAAAATAGCATAAGCATCACTTGAGGTCGGTGTTGCAAGTGTTAAGGTAACATCAGCTTTATGCCAAGCTAAGTAAGTGTTATTTGTATCAAGAACTAATCCATTGTTTGGGGCACATTATTTTGAAGGAAGGTATAATAGTAGATCCAGAGAAGATTGAAGCCATTAGAGGATGGTCTGCACCGAGGAATGTGTCAAAAGTCAGATCTTTTATGGGATTAGCCAAATACTATAGGAGATTTATAGCAGGATTCTCTAAGATTGCTCATCCCATCACTTCTTTACAAAAGAAGGCAATAAAGTTTGAATGGAAAACTAAATGTGAAGAAAATTTTAATTTGTTGAAGGAATTACTTACTAGCACACCTATATTAAATATTGTTGACCCAAATGAGAATTTTGTGGTATGTACAAATGCATGCAAAGAAGGACTTGGTGGAGTCGTCACTCATAATGGACATTTCATTGGTTATGAATCTAGAAATCTTAAGGAACATGAGAGGAATTATTCCATGCATGATTTTGAACTTGCTACCATAGTTCATGTGTTGAAGATGTGGAGGCATTATTTAATGGGGAAGAAATTTGAATTAAGGACAAACCATAATGGGTTGAAATATTTGTTTGAACAGCAAATTTGAATGCCAGGAAAACAAGATGGCTAGAATTTTTAAGTAAGTATGACTTTGACATCAAGCATATCAAAAGAAAAGAAAATAAAGTTGTTGATGCACTCATAAAAAAGAGTACATCTCATGCATGTTATAGCCATTAGTATGCATCATAGTGATTTAAAAAGTAGGATTTTAGATGATGTTGTTACATACCATCATTACAAGATGGGGGAAGATGGGATACTTATGCATAAGAATAGAATTTATTGACCCAACTCGAGAGAACTCAGGAATTTTGTGCTAAATGAAATGCATAATGTTCCATTTGTTGGTCATCCCGGTTATCAAAAAACAATTGCAGCATTGAGAAGACAATACTTTTGGCTAGGAATGAAGAAGGATGTTGTTGATTATATTGCTAGATGTGTGGAATGTCAGAGAGTGAAAGTTGAGCATAGACACCCAGTGGGTTTGCTACAACCATTACCAATTCCATAGAAGAAATGGGAAGTAATAACCATTTATTTCATTACTAAGTTACCCAGGAAAACAAAGCAACATGATTCAAAAATGGTAGTGGTGGATAAATTGACCAAGGATGCTCGCTTTTTTCTAGTAAAGACGACTCATAAATCAGCTAATATAGCATAAATTTATATGAAGGAAATTGCTAGGCTACATGGAATACCCAAGGCAGTTGTTTCAGACAGAGACACAAAGTTTAATTCAAAATTTTGGAGAGGATTATTTAAAGTATTTGGTACAAATATAAACTTTATCACAGAATACCACCCATAGTCAAATGGGAAAATAGAGAGAGTCAACCAAGTAATTAAAGACATGTTAAGAATGTATGTGATGGATAATCCATCTAAGTGGGAATATTACTTGCATTTGGTTGAGTTTTCCTACAATAATGGTTATCGAGCTTCATTGAAGATAGTCCCATTTGAAGCTTTTTGTGGTAGAAAATGCAATACTCCAAAGAGTTGGGACAACCCGGCAGGCAGAGTGGTACTTGGGATGGAATTTCTCAAGGACATAGAAGACCAGATGGTCAAAATTAAGAAGAATTTGAAAGTAGCACAAGATAGACATAAGAGTTATGCAGATAAGAATAGGATAGCTAGAGAATTTAAAGTGGGAGAGGATGTACTTTTTAAAGTGAAGCCCAGGAAGAGCTCATTGAAGTTGGGCAGTTGTACCAAGCTAGTAGCCATATTTTGTGGTCCATTTGAGATGTTGGACATAATAGGGATAGTTGCATACATTCTTGCATTTCTTGCTTCCATGAATGTGCATAATTTATTTCATGTCTCTTTGTTGAAGAAGTATGTGCATGATCATAACCATGTTATTGATTGGAATTCGATTTAGGTGGAGCCAGAAGGATACTTTCAGGTCCAACCAATGTGCATATTGGATAGATAGTTCAAGGTACTATTGAATTGAGTCATAGAACTGGTAAAGGTTCAGTGGACATGTTACAGTCCTGAAGATGCTACTTGGGAGCATGAGGATGCCATGCGGGAAGAGTACCCATGAATTTTTTAAGACTTGTGAATTTATTTTTCTCCTTGTATATGCACTGAGGACGGTGCCAAAATAAGGGAGAGGGGAATGTAATAACTCAGTTTTGAGTCTCGGCTTAATAATGTATTTTATTATTGTTGAAAAGGGTTGGAGTACATGAACAATTGAAAAGGCCAAAGAGACTAGTAAATGTAATACTTTGAACACTTTAATAATAAAATGCATCAATGGTTGTGAGATAGACAAGGACAAGATTTATAGGGGACATTGATTCCATGAGAGAGGGGAGCTTAAGGGTCTAAGCCTTTATATTTTTATAAATATATTTTTACCCTTGATTTTAGTGGGAAGGGGAAGGGTCACGTGAGTCTCTTGGGGAGGCCACGTTATGCCTAAGAATTCATGATATAAACCCTACATGTGAGTTGTTTAGGGGTTACTTGGTTACATTGTTGGTCATTCATGGTTAATTCATTTTTTTGATTCATTATATTTACCTCATTGTGTTCATGATTCTTTCCATATTTCTCACTCTCTATCTAGTGTTGGGCATGGGAAATGGATTTCTGGAGGTAGTGATCCATGGTCTGTGGTTGTGGGAACTATTGGTGCTTATAGTAGATATTGGATGCCTAAGTGCATGAGATGCATTGGCGTGCGAAGAAAACCTATCTACATTTGTGAACCCTTAGAGTTCCAGCATTGATATTTCTTTATCAGTAGAACTGGAACCCTGGAAAGAGGTGGACAGCCTAAGGCACTATGTGGAAATGAAGGGGATTCATTCTCCTTGGGTTGTGCAAGTTGAAGTGGGAAGAGAGATGGTAAAATGGGATTGTTGTGTGGTTGAGAAAGTGTAAAAGCTTGATAGCTGACTAGTTTGGGAAACTGAGAGTTGGCCTAGGACCCATCCTTGTGGATTCATAGTCATGGCTCGAGGTTGGCCTATTGTTGAGAGATAGAACGAACAATTTCTAAGGTTGGATGGAATGTCCGATGTATGCGTCCATTTGGTGGATTGAATATTTGAAAATATAAGTCTCTGTCATGATTTCTCTATGTTGATATTTATTTCCGCTATGTAATTTAATTTATCTTTGTGATAATTTTATGTCATGTTTTTTGTTGTTAATTATTGTGCATGGCCTATTATGTTTTCTTTTGTAATCATGCACATTTATTGTTATTTGTGTTTACATTATCATGTTATCCATTCATAAGAATGGTATCAGAAAAGTTGAAATTGCCCAAGATCGCGAGCTTGAGAGGTACCCAGGTAGTGGGGTACATTACATTGAGATATGGGAAAATAAGGAGAATGAGACTCAATAGAAGGGAACCAATGAGTGAGACCAAGTCTCTTTATTGGTAGAAATAAAACCTAGACAAAGTAGACAACAATTGGAATTCACGAGTATAAATAGGTAAATAGCATCAAGTACTTTTGATGAAGATTTTATCCATGCTTGGAGAAAAAAATATCATCCTATGCCATCAAAGAAGTAGATGAATGAGGTGAAAAAGATCAATTTAGAAGGGTGGTTATGATCCGGATTTAGGAATGGAACGAACTGATTAACAGACTGAATACAATAAACACAGAGATATGAAGAACAACACAGATATTCAATGAACAATATCTTCTATTGAATAAATGAAATAGGTTGAAACTGTAAAACTGCAGAACTGAAACAGATGGCGGTAGCTATCTCTGAGAAGAGATTTGGCTACTACGTGCATCCGTCTAAGAAGAATGATTACAATGAGGCTCCAAAGGCATTTTTAACATTACTCATGAATGCCCAAACCCTAGTCATCCAAAAACCTAACCCTAGGAGATGAAACACCAAAAGTTATGTGGGCCCCTATGGGTAAGTTGGTACCTCAACTTCTCGAGGTCGTAACTTTTGCATACGACCTCCGTTTTAGGTGCGTGATAGCCCATTGGAAAGGTATTTCAGAGAACTACACATTATGTTGTCAAACTCTAACTTCTTCTATAGTTTGACTGTGGTGAGCCAAATAAACATTGTTTAGGGCTTCAAAACGTCCCTGGAAGTACAGCAAGATGTGTTGACATGAAAACATACAAAATAAGCCAGTTGGATTAGGTGAGAGGCCACCAGTATCCACCTAGAAGATTTTCAGGGTTTCAGACAGCCCCAGAAGTGTAGAACCCACAATTACAAAGAAGTACAAAAGAACGTGCTAAACTAAAAACTGACAAGAGGAGCCAGTTGGAATAGGTGGGTGGCCACCAATATCCACCTGGATCAATCCTCCCCCCTTAAGAATCAATGGTCTCCATTGCATTAAGTTCCCCCATCATGTGAGGAAACGTCTGTTGGATTTATCCCCGGGTGAGCCACTTGCCTTGTTGTAGGAGTTGCACTGCCTTGATAACCTAGTAAATCTAGATCCTTTGTTGGTGAGGGCCCTTGACCTGTGTGTCCACTATCTGATCAGTGGATGCATGTTCCATGAAGTCATGGTTGAGCTATTTTGGTGTCAGTTGTTCTGCGATCTTTGAGGTGTCCAATAATGGTGGAAAATATGGTCTAAGGAGGTCCACATTGAACATTGGGTGCAAGCCAAGGAATGCTGGAGTGTTGAGCTCAAAAGAATTATTACCCACAGCCTTGGTGATGGTGTAAGGCCCATATCGAAGTGGGTGGAGCTTCCAATGGGGCTCTGTAACCAAACCTTGTCTCCAACCTAAAATTTGTGTGGTACCCTATGTTGATCATGGCGTTGCTTGTACTTAGCATTGGCTTTCTGCAAAATCTCATGGACCTGTGGGCGGATGTGCTGAATCCGCTCAATGAATCTGGTGGCTTTGTCGGTCTCAGACTGAACATGGGAAGAGTCTTTCTGTGTGGTTTCCAGAGGTAGTGCAACATCAATGGGACCCAAGGGTTGGAATCCCAGTCCCACCTAAAGTGGGTTATGGTCAGTGGAGCCATGGAGAGCCTTGTTGTAATTATGTTGAACATAGGAGAGGCTCTCATCCCATGTACGTGAATACTTAGAGTTGTACATGCGCAGGATGTGCACAATCATCTTATTGACGACCTTTGTTTGGTCTTCTGTTTGGGGGTGGAAAGCAGTGGATTTAGTGAGCTTGGTGTCCAACAGTGACCAGATACTCATCCAAAATGTGCTAAGGAACCTGCTATCTCGGTCGGAGATGATGGTCTATGGTATCCCAAAATGGACCCACACTCATTTGAAGAAGAGCTTGGCACTATCTGTCATTGTGATGTTATTCTTACAGGCTGTGAGGATGGCCATATTCGAAAATCGATCAACGACCACAAATACACAATCATTGTCTTGCTTGGTGGACGGAAGGCCAGACATATAATCCATCGAGATGGATTCCCAAGGCTTCTTGGGGGTAGGAAGAGGGGTATATAATCCTTGCTTCTTGATGGTTGGTTTGGAAATGGCATAGGCAGTGCAAGATCTGATATACGTGTTGACGTCTTGTCAAAGTTTTTTCCAATAAAAATGTTTTTGGATAACACCACATTTTTCTCCACACCAAAATGTCTTGCCACCCAACTGTAGTGGGCTTCCCAAATCATCTCTGCATGCTCTCTTGCAGGAACATAGAGATGGACCAGATGGCATAATAGCTCATCCTGAATGTGAAAATCGATGACAGTCGCGCATGTACCTAAGAGATGATAGGTGGTGGCGAATTCTGGATCTTGTTGATAAAGTTGGGGCCACTCAGATGTCTCATGTCCACGGGAATGGAGAAGAGTGGTGAGTGTAGCCACGGGAGGTCGACTGAGGTAGTTAGCGACACGATTTGTGATCCCTGTCTTATACTTGATGCTGAGATGGAACTGTTGTAGGTAGGTGGACCACTTATGATAGTGGTCATTCTACAACTTCCCCTGTGTCTGTATGAACTGTAGAGCCTTGTGATTAGTGTGGATGATTGTCTCCTTTCCCAGAATGTAATTTTTCCATTGATGACAGGCTTGTACAATGGAATACATTTCCTTGTCATAGGTGGGGTATTTACGGGCAATATTTGAGAGTGTCTCACTATGGTATGCCACCGGATGATTGTGATGAGTGGGAATTGTTCCTACAGCATAGTTAGATGCATCAGTCTCAATCTCGAACGGTTGTTGCAGATCAAGAAAGAAGAGTATTGGAGTTGAGCACAAGTGATGCTTTAGATCATCAAATTCTCGTTGTTGTTCCTTCCCCCACATGAAATTTTCCCTGCCACTACCCTTGGTCACATGGTTGAGGGCCCATGCAATATGGGAGAATCCCAACACAAACCATCGGTAGAAATTGGCCAGTCCCAAGAATCTCTAAAGCTCGATTAGTGTGGCCAGAGCCAGCCAGTCACGGATGACTTGGATATTAGCAGGATCAACATGTACCCCATGCTCATCAATAATGTATCCCAAGTATTGTACCATGTTCATGCCAAAGGAACATTTTTCCAAGTTGGAATATAGCTTTTGTTGTTGCAAACTGCTCAAAACCTATTGAATATGCCGCATGTGATCCTCCCAAGTTTTGTTGAAGATGAGCATGTCATCCAAATATACCACCACAAAAGAGTTGGTGAAGGGTCTCAATACATCATCCATCAACCTCGTGAAAGTGGCTAGTGCATTTTTTAGGCCAAAGGGCATGACCAGCCATTTGAAGAGACCTTCTTTAGATTTGAAAGTTGTCTTCCATACATCAGTTGGTTCGATGGGAACCTAGTGGTAACCAGACTTAAGGTCAATCTTGATGAAGAACTTTTCCCCCTTGAGTTGGTCATGAAGGTCATCAATACTGGGAATTGGGTACCGGTTTCTGACTGTGATTTTGTTTAATGATCTATAATCAATGCAGATTCGCCAGTTCCCATCCTTACTTTGCACCAGTACAATCGGGATTTTGGAAGGGGAAGAGTTGGGTCTGATGTGCCCCTTTTGAAGAAGCTCTTGGATCTGACGCTTGATTTCACCATTTTCCATCAATGAGTGATGATAGACTGGTCCATTAGGTATAGGTGCACCAAGGGTTAGATCAATTAGAAGCTTGACTTGGTAGTGAATCAATACCCCAGTGGGTGACGAGAAGATTTTTATGTACTCTTCCACGATCTCGTCCACTTTCTTTTGCTGCAAAGAGAGGCTTTGTGTAGAGGCCACGGATGTGGCAGCGACCTTCTTCTTACTCTGAGCATAGATCACAAAGAAGATGAACTTCCCAGTCTGTGAAATGACCGTACTACATTTCTTAGCAGAGATTAAAGAAATAGTGGTAGGCAGCGTTACCTCCAGTATCCTGTAGAATTGTCTACCCAAAGTAATAATAACACTGCGGGGTCTATACTCATACACAACATGACGCTTCCACAAATATGGTTGTCCTAAAATAACATCACAAACTTCAAGGGGATCAATATCACACAATACCTCATCTTTGAAGGGATTGATGTCATAGGAAAGATGGCATTGTTGGCTGAGACGGATATCTCTTCCTTGGCGAAGCCAGCCGATGGTGTAGGGTTGTGGGTGTGGTGTCATTGGCAGGTCCAGCTGATTGACAACCTCTATTGAGATCAGGCTCTTTTGACTGCCGCTATCGATAATGAAATGAATCGGAGCCCCCTTTACCCACATCTATGAGCGAAATAGGTGTTTCCCTTCCTCTGGTTCTTCTGGTTCGCTTGGTTGGACTTTGGTGATAGCAACATTGGCATTGGGTTCAGCATCGATAATTCGCTTCCCTCCTTCTAGATTTGATTCGGAATCAAAATTGGCCTCTGACTAGGAAGCCTTCAGCTCGGCCATGAGTGACTGCTTGGAGTGGCATTCTTCAGTGTTGTGCCAAGGGATTTTATGGTATTCACACCATTTTCCCGTGTCCTTCTTCGTCTTCTCATTTTCCTTCTTGTTTTGCGGCTTGGACTCGTTGTCCTAAGAGTGGCCATCTTTTCTCTATCCCTTGTTGTGTCGGTTGGGGCTGCCTTTTCCCTACTTCGGCTATGAGGAGTTTTCATATCCAAACTCTCACCTCTTATGCTTAAATTTATGCTCGATCTTGACAGCATATCTACAAGTCGTACCCAATGAGGAGATGACCAGAAAATCCATTTTTGTTTGAATGTATCTATGAAAACAAACGCAGTATTTGAGCACCAAATGTTGCTCAAAGTATTTGATACCCAACTTGGTGTGAAAGGTATGGAAAATATTGGTGACATCTGGTATTTTATGGTCCCTTTCTTGACGCAGGGTGGTCCATCTGGTGTACTGGTCCTCGTAGCTTCCAACAAGGTAGTATTGTTCTTTAATGGCATCCCAAAAGGAATCCCATGTAGGGGAAACCACAAATATTGTAGATTCCTCTATGGCCCTTTTCTCAGAGTAAGTGTCCCACTAGTCCTTAACATGGGGGATGGCCTTGAGGAGTGCAAAAGTAATATTTTCCCTATCGGAAAAATTATGGACCGAAAAGTACCCTTCTAGAAGACTCAACCATTTATTATAACTTCTCTCTCTTGCGTGCACTAAGCAAACTTATTCTTTGAGGACACTTGCTTGCAAGTGATCCGGATTATTATACTATTGGTCATTTGATTATGATTATGAGATATTATGGATATGATGATATGTTATTTTGGTTATCTTTGCATAGACAGGTGTTATTGACTAGGTTCTCCTAAGTGTGCAGGACTTTGGACATTAAGGATGCAGAGGCATCAATGAAACCCCTTGGACTCTGGATTGAGTCAGGGAGTGGAGTATTGGGGTTTGATTGTTGTTGACATGACATATGTACATATTATTAGATGTTATGATGATTGATTATTATTGTTGACATGATTCGTTGATGATGCAGGCTGACAATAGCTTGTCGACCAGACTCACATGTGGAGTAGAGGGGTCACACATGAAAACCAGAGAATTTGAGGGAGAGGTGTGGGAGCAGCCCTGCCATAGCCTACTAGCACTCCCGTCATGGATCGAATTGTAGATTAACAATTACTTAGTTCCAGAAAACCCACGATGTCGTGAGAGTAGACTGTGACAGTCGCTCAAGATGATTCTAAGGGGTGTGCAATAAGGCAGGGGCCTTATTCCTTAGAGTCCCTTAGTCTCCCACAAGATCACCTAGCGGAGTATTCACTCCAGGGTTTTTTTATGTCTACCAAGTCAGTCAAGAGGCAAGTGGCACCCTTGGAGCACGTAGTGCGTCCTGAAGGGAACGTTGTGCAAGGGAAATGGAAAGAAGCGAGTGGCACCCTTGGAGAACCTAGTGCGTCCTAAAGGGCACGTCGCGATTTTAACTGGTAAGTGAATAAACCTAGTCAGCCCTAAAATGAATGATGTGATAAGTAAGAATTAAAAACAATTTTTTCCCCATTGAAAATGTCGCCCAGCCTAGAAAAATTAAAACCTAGGTCTAAGTAGAACATGTCGTCAAAAATTAATAATAAATAAACATGTAACAAGAAGGGGGTAAGAAATTCAAATTGTTTTATTTAAGTCAAATTATTATGAAGAATTAAAAATTTAAAAAGGGACATGGTTGTTTTATCTATTTTTGCTAATTTAATTTTAGATAGAAAGGGAAAATGGGTAATTGGTTGTTTTTCTATACTTGTTAAATTGATTTTTAGTTAAAAGGGGAAAAGATGGAAACTTAAAAGAAATAGGAAACTAAAGGAAAAAGGGAAACTTAAAAAAAACGGGAAACATAAAGAAAAAGTTGAATGTCTAACTTAGTAAGGAATCTTGCCTTGGGAACTTGTTATTTTTGAACTCAACTAGGAATTTAGTAAGGCGTAAGTCATTTAAGAAGTGTAAGGGAATTTTGGGACACCTAAGAGTGTTTTTAGGAATGCTTTTAGGTGGGTGAGGGAAATAGGATTAATTAATTAATTAATAAAATTGAATTTTCGGTGCAACTAGGGGATGGGTGACATGTGTACGGGGAAGTTTTTCCTAATTAATTAAATGAAAAGCGAATTTAATGATAATTTGGGAAACTAATTACTTGAAAAACTCTATAAAAAGGATGGAGGAGGAGTATGGATCTCATATTTATGTGTAACATTACGCTGGTGAATTTTTGTCTTGACTGAACTTATCTTATGGGATTTGGGATACCCAGCTCAGGTAACGAGTGGTAGCTCGACCTTGTGAGGCGAGTTGGGTGCTAGCGGTTCTCTGGTTTTTGGGCGTGTGGCCCCTTTGTGGCTCGGGGGATCAGGGGGAAGAAGAGTACCCTTAGCATTGGCTGGGAGGTACCAGTGAGGTCACATCGATCAGCAAGCAGGAGTTAGATGGAGCGCGCGCAGGACAACAACTTGGAGCTTTCGCATTTGGCTACGGTACGCATGCGTTTATTTTTTAATGGTAGATTAATATTGTTCCTGCGCTTTCATTATTGTACTTCTTTGTGTAAATATTGTGTTTTACTTAGCATTTTATAATCAATGAACTTAAATTCATCCCAGCCTCACGCTTGTTGCATTTTGAATTGATTCCCTTGGCGAACCCAAACTTGATTACTATGATTTTTTTGTGTTTGTTTTATTTATTATTATGAAGAAATTTGTGTTTTTCCCTTATCCCTTTAGTCATCATTCTATGCCTGAGCAGTTGGCCAAGAGCTGAATCGATGGTCGTCACTTCGATGTTTAAATACCTATATATTCAAAGGCCCTGCTTTTCTATGCATGGATGATGAGTGAAGGATAATTTTTGCCCAGTTGTCTATCCCTTACTTACCTCTGTGTTTTTCTCTTCTGATTAATCTCAATTCCTTGTGCCTTCTTGTGGATGAGTATCTATGCGTTGATTGATCCATTGCCAAAAGATTTATCTTTGCATTTCTTTGAATGAGTATCTTTGTGTTTTGTTGATTCATCTCTGATCGATTAGTCTCTGTGTTTGTTGATTCATCTCTGATTTCAATTGATTATCATATGATTCGAATGGCATTGAAAAGCTTTGATTTAACTCTGCAATTTCATATATTTAAATGACAGCAATGTAATATATTTAACTCAGCAATATAATATATTTAATAGACTATGGTATCAACATATTTTAGTCTGTTGTTAAACAGCGTGGGTATTTACCAGACAACGAATTTAATGAAGGAAAACAACTTAATAAGAGGCAACGATTTGTGGTGATATCTAGACCACGATTTTTGTATTACTTACACAGAGATTTTCGTAACTTTTAGATAGCGAATTTTGTGATATAGAGACAGCGAATTCTGGTGATATCTAGACCACGATTTTGTATTATTTACACAGAGATTTTCGTAACCTTTAGATAGTGAATTTTGTGATATAGAGACAACGATTTTTGGTAATGTCTAGACAACGAGTTTGTAATACTTACACAGAGATTTTCGTATCTTTTAGACAGCGAATTTGTGATATAGAGACATTGATTTTTGGTAATGTCTAGACAATGATTTTGTAACACTTACACAACATCTTTGTAATTTTTAGAGAGCGAATTTTGATAATGTTTAGACAATGAGTTTGGTAATATTTAGACGGTGATATATCCTTATATTACACAGTGAATTATGTATTACACAATGATACACATTTACACAGTGATTTTAATGTTTATTGACAGCATTTGACAGTAATCTGGATTGTATGACAGTGTTGATTGTATGACAGTGTTTGACAGTAATCATAATTATATTTAACAACATTTTATTATATGTATTATGTATAATAATAAGACAGCAATATTATAGTATATAATGAATAGCATTATTAGCGATTATATGAACAACATTGGTAGCGCTTATAATGAACAGCATTATATGTATTTGTGATTTCACGAGATATCATGTGAAAATAGACAGCGATTTCATGCAATGAATGGGTAGCGATTTCAAGTTTCTAGCTTAGCAATTATTATTATATTTAATCTCTGCGCTTCATATATATTTACTACTATGTTTTATTACATTGACCGTGTTTTTATATATGATAAAGGACAACGATAGTATACCTTCGCAGCAACTTCAATAGACATAGTAACTCCTTTATTTAGACAGCGATTATAGAGTTATTTCCTTGTCATTCCTTTTTATTGTTAAATTGTGAATTATGTGACAGCAACTTAGATGCCAACGACACATTGGATTGATAAGTCACATCAAATACAAATGTAATCGATTTATTGTGATGTGAATAATCTAGTGTTCAGTTGCACTAAAAAAATTATATTCGAGGAATAGTTTCAGTTTCAATTAGCGAATTTATAAGATATTCATTTCATAAGATAGTGATATAGACTCTGTTTTAATTAGTGATATAAGACGGCAAATTCTTTTAGTTTCAGTTTTACAAGATAGTGAAATCAATTTCAAGGGATAGCATTATGTTTTGACAACAATGTCATTATTTCATTAGTGTTAACATCATTATTAGCTCTTATTTTGTATAGATAGAGAATACGATTGGACTGAAATATGTTTATGGGACACCGATATCATTGTTAGATATATTAGTCCACCTTTATGATAACTTTGTGATAATAGTAACAAATTTTAATAGTTCACATTCTTGGTCACAGTTTGGAACACATTTATGATAATGATAACATTTCTACTAGTTCACTCCTTCGCACTTGGACATCATGTTGAACAGATAATGGGTTATGGTTGATTGGTGAAGTCATTTAATAGCTTGCGCAATTTAATTTGAGTGATGTCATATTGTGTCTTGTTGACCTGTTGCTTGGGGCATGGGTGTAGTCTTCTTGTCATTTAGTTCAGTCTCCTAGCGTGTTGAAAATTTTCTTGGGTTATGGGTTTGGATGTGTTATGTTGCACCAGGGTTACTGTCATGCCTAATGCCTTGAGATAGCATGATTCCTGTTGAGGGGATCAATGCACACCCTCATGAATAGAGGCAAATGATAACCTGGCCTGAGTCTGGTGCTTCCTGATGTGGGCGTTTTCTCATTGTATTTGATGTTGGTACTTGGTTCTGTAATGCCTCAATGTGTTTAGTTTTGTGCGTCGCAGAGGTTCCTAGTTACTAGTCGTCAAGCCGTTGTGTCGGGTTTTTGGTGTGGTCCTTTAGCTTGTAGGCGTTGTCTTACTTGTGTCGGGCTGGTAGTCATTTTTATTTGTTTATTGATTATTGCATGTCTCGTCCCGTTGCCTGATGTGCTTGTATGATGAGTCATTGTTGTTTGTTTTCTGATCTGCATGTGTTGTGGTGTCGTCAAGTTGTGTTGTTTAACAGTTGTCATTATTGGTGTCCTGCTTAAAACAAAACAAACAAAAAAATTTGCATCGATTCGCTTGTAGTCGTAAGGATGGGGTCGTTACATTTATCTACAGCATATGCATCTATAAGTCCTTCAAATAATGAAATAACAAAATTTACATGTACCTTGAAGGGGGTTGCATGGCCACTTGATGAAGATGCTTCTCCTGTGGGCAGCCACCGAAGGATCTACGCAAAGTTGTCCATCATTTAGTTCCTTTGTCGCGTAAGGGATTCCTTGAGCAACAATTTAAAAGGATCTTCTGCTCCATCATATTTCTTTTCGTCTCCCATGGGTTTTTGTTGGGCTCGACACAGCCAATCATGCAATGGATCAATTGGTTTGAGTCCCAACTTCTTTTACCCAGATCTTGTCGAGGACATGCACGAAGAAAAATAAATGAAGAGCAAACTTATTTGATACCACTGATTCGGATTTAGGAGCAGAACGAACTGATTAACAGACTGAATACAATAAACACATAGATATGAAGAACAACATAGATATTCAGTAAACAATATCTTCTATTGAATAAATGAAATAGGATGAAACTGTAAAACTGCAGAACTGAAACACTTGCTCGAATGGTGGTAGCTATCTCTGAGAAGATATGTGGCTGCTACGCACATTTGTCTGAGTAGAATGATTACAATGAGGCTCTAAAGGCCTTTTTAACATTATTCATGCATTCCAAAACCCTAGACATCCAAAAACCTAACCCTATGAGATGAAACGCCAAAATTTATGGGGGCCCCTATGGGTAAGTTGATACCTCATTTTATAGGGGTCGTAACTTTTGCATACGACCTTTGTTTTAGGTGCTTGATAACCCGTTGGAAAGGTATCTTAGAGAACTACACATTACCTCGTCAAATTCTTACTCCATCTATAATTTGATTCTGGTGAGCCAAAAAAACACTATTTAGGGCTTCAAAACGGCCCTGGAAGTATAGGAAGATGTGCTAACATGAAAACATACAAAATAAGATAGTTGGATTAGGTGAGAGGCCACTAGTATCCACCTAGAAGATGTTTTTGGATTTAGACATCCCCATAAGTGTAGAACCCACAATTACAAAGAAGTACAAAAGAACGTGTTGAACTAAAAATTGACAAGAGGATCCAGTTGGAATAGGTAAATACATGAAGTTTCCCTTTCTCTTTCCATGGGTTATCCATCACATTACCTATCTCTAACTTAGTGATCTAGGAAATACCTCTTGTCTTAGGATTAGTTACATGTAATAAGGGTTAAGGTTGTCCCCCCATGGAAATGGTTAAGCAAATTTTAAAAATTAACTTATGTTATAATGTTGCTAGAAGAAAGCACTTAGTGTGCATCACCTTTGTAAAGGGATTAGACCCATCATTATAACTAGGTGCCTTGCATTGAGATATGTGTACATGCATTGGGGGTGGCATCTACACCTTCGAATCCATGTACTATGCCTTGAGATTTGTGTATTTGCTTTGGGATCTATGGCAGTGCATTGGATGATGACAATGACTCCACATCATCATCATGTGCCATGAGGACTATTCCTATAAGGTGCACTTTCTTTCTTGGACCATTTATGTAGATTGTTGAGATGGTTAGAGCACATGTTTTGAGGGAGGTCAGCTTCAGGGGAAGTTTTGTTTTGACAAAGTACCCAAAATTATACCAAATCAACCCCATTAGATGCAGAATGACCACAAGATTTTTGAAATGTGGTTATAATAGAAAATCAAGAAAAAAATGACATAGTTATAGCGTTTTTAAATTTGTCGCGAGAAAAATATCGTCGCATTTTGACCACTCAACATCCCACTTGATTCCACATGTGTGGGTTGTTAAAGCACCTTGTGAAGTGCAGCTCTTCTCTTTAACTAGTCCAGTGACATGTTGGAGTTGGTTGACATGGTTATTTCATGATATATTATTTTAATTGCTCATGGTGGTTTTAGACCATGGTATTGAGGGCACCTCTTGTATTTTCCCATGGTTTTGCTAGAGCACCTTATATATGCTCATGGTTTTGTATTTGAACATGATTTTCACCCATGGTTTTCTGAGGTGTCTCATCTATATAAGAGAGGCCTCTTCTTCATTGTAACTTGGTTGGAAATCAATTGAAAGAACTTGCTTGCATAGCTTCTAGTGTGATATTTATCTATTTCTTGAGCATATGTTCTAGAGATAATATAGAGTATATTTGGTATTGTAGGTTTTCTAGGAGGAAAGGAGATACTACAAAATCAAGCAAGGCAAATAGGTGTACAAGTTGTCACTTAATTTTTTTTCTTGTGAAATTCCAAGCTTAAACTTATTGTATTAAGGATAGACATATTAGGGTTTTATTCTCTTACCATAGGCTTAGTTTGTGTTGGATAGTTGGCTTAGGTTGATGGAAAGTTGGTTTGGATAGTTGGTTGTCATTGATTTCAACCCTTAGAGAGTGATCTTGTAGATTGATGTCAACCCTTAGATATTGATGTCAACCCTTGGATAAGTCTGGTAGCACAATGGTATGGGTAAGGGACCTGAGTTTGTTTGAGTTATAAAGGAATGAAGTTCAGTGAATATGCAGGTAAGACTATTCTAGATGGATAGTACATGTCATGTCATTTCCAGTGATATGTGGTACACCATGTAGTTCCTCACAGTTGAGGAGATGTGGCTTAGTGAAGTTGGAGAACCCTCATGAGTTATCTAGAAGCTCCTAGAAGGTCAAAGAAGTCAATTATTCTAGAAGCTCCTAGAAGAAGTTTACTAGTCAAAGTAGTTGTAACTAGGAGTCAATTATGGGTAAAGTAGTTGTAACAAGAAGGTTGAATAGTCAAAGTGGTTGACCAAGAAATAAATTAAATAATAAAGTGGTTGTAACAAGAAGTTAGTTAAGGGCAAAGAAGTTATGAGTTGACTAATTATGGAAAAGTTAGTTGCACCAAGAAGTTGTGAGTAAAGAGAAATTATTTAAATAATAAAGTGGTCAAAGTGGTTGCAAAGAGAAATTATTTAAATAATAAAGTGGTTGCAACAAGAAAGTAGTTAAGGGTAAAGAAGTTATGATTTAACTAATTAAGGAATTGTTAGTTGAAACAAGAAAGTGGTTAGCCAGGGTGGAAAAATGGGAAAAACAGTTATAAGGAAACTTTTAGAGGAAGGCACTTGGCAAGTATAAATAAGAGAGCAAGGAACTCCTATTAGCACCTACCCTACCTATTGAACATTATTGAATATCTATTTTGTGAAAGGTTATTTGCAAGTATACATTGATAAATCTAAGAAAGCGTAGGTCTGAAGAAGCGAAATTTTTGGAGTTGTAGAGAGTTTGGTTGTTCCAGGGTTTCTAAGGTTATCCATGAGTTGCAGTGCATATAGGGCGCGAACATCCATGGGCCACAGTGGAGGAAAGTATGGATACTCGCGAGTTGTAGAAGGGGAAATCATGAATCTGTAGAAAGGGAAAACATAAAATGCTTGTTCTAGGTTGTAGGATCTAAGGAGAGTGTAGGTATGTTTGTCAGAGATCAAATACAGCAGGGTTACTACAGAGTTAAAGGTATTTTCATGATTATGTTTTGAGATTATATCTTAGTGGTGTTGTGGAGCATGCGTGAGGCATGACTTTGTGAGGTTTGTTATATGCCCTCTTGGACGTATGGTATCTGTTGTAAAGTATGATTTGAGGCAGATCTGTTGAGGCACATTGTTGGTGAACTTAACTTGGTTTTATTGGCATATCTTGTGGTGCATTGTGAGAAGCATTTGTTAGTGGTCTTGGTATATGATTGGCTTATGACTGGTACATGCTTGAGGTTACATAACAGTGAGGTTGTGGCACATATTTTTATGTGAGGATTTATGGTATTTGGTTTATGGATAGTATGTTGTATTTCTAGAGGCCTATTGTTGGTTATCTTGTTGTATGGTTGAGGTACATGTTGGGTACATGGATGTGATACATACTTGAGGTACATGGTGATCTTGATACATCTTGTTGGGGCATATTTTGGTTTGTTGTTGATACATGATTGGTATATGTTGGTTATCTTGGTATAGTGTTGATGTACAAGGTTGATGTACAATATTGGTGTGAATTGTTGGCACATGGTAACGTACATTGTATGGTACAGGATTGATACTTGGTTGATACACATCTTGGTGATATTGTGCATATGGTTGAGAGTTTTCTTGTTGGTTGATCTATGTGATTAGATTTGGTTTAGTTGTTGTGTTGATGTGAAGGTTGAATGGTATAGGTTTGTACAAGTTATTGGTACAGATTGGTACAAGTTTAGTATCAAGTTTTGCAATGACAGTTTGACAGAAACTGAGATAGTGATAGTGAAACTGGGAAAGTTTGTAGTAGTTTGCAAGTTGCACTAAGGAGAGGTGTGGACATCCACGAGTTGTAGTAAAGAGAGGCGTGGACATCTGTGTGTTGCAGAGTAGACAGGTCGCAGATCTGTAGAAATGTTTTGAATATTGTTGATACAAGTTGTGACAGTTTGTTTGTGCATGTTAATAGTGACATTGTGATAGTGACAGAGTTGATTTAGTGACAGTGACAGGTCATCTACATTTGGCACTTATATTTCAGGGTGGTTGGATGGGGCAAGGATAGGTGATTGGAGCCGGAGAACCAAGGGGTTGGAGCTTCCTTCAGGTTTGAGCTTGAGAATTAGGGAGTTGGATCCTCCTTCTGGTTGGAGCCAGAGAATTGGGTGGTTGGAAATAGAAAACACGGGGGGTTGGAGCCTCCTTCTGGGTGGAGCCAGAGAATTGGAATTTGGTGCTTCCTTGAATGTGATTCTTTGACATATAAGAAAATCATTTTGTGGTTTTCTCCCGCATTGGGTTTCCACGTAAAATATTGGTGTATTGTTTTATGTGGATGTGTTTATTATTGTTCATTATGCAATGATGGATGTTAATGTTTATGATGCAATAATATATCGATGATGAACTCATGAACATTGTTGAGTAAGTTAAAAGAATATACATTGTTGTTAAAAGGATAAATATGTGGTATAAATTGTTCATTATTGATTCACCCCCCCTCTTAGTAATCCAACAGTTTGAATTTCATATTTTAGTACTTAGGCTAAGTTCTCATTAGATTAGTATTATATAAATTCTTGTAGTGGTTTGAGTATCCAAGCTTGAAGCTCATTAAGAAATCCTTAAAGGTGCTTGTGACTTCTGTTATCACACAACTTGTCATAGTTTTGTGGGGTTGTGGTTTCTACCTAAGTTTGTGTTTTTCCTTCTCTCTCTCCTTTCGCAGACCAATTCTTAAGTTTTTTCCCCTTCAGCTTGTAAAATCATTTTCTTTTTCCCCCCTTTGTGTTTAAAGTGCCACGGTCTCCCTGTTTTCCAAGCCCCTATCCATTCGTCCAAGTCTTTGTTTACACACACCACAACCACGGGCTCAAAGCACAACACTCAGAGCGGTTTGTTCTGGACCCGAATCAAGCTAAGGCAGGTTCAAATTTCAATGGAGGGAATTCCATGTGGAGTTCAGATCAACGGCTCATGGGCGTTCAGAATATTAAAAGTTGCACGAAGTATAGCACCGGAGAAAAAGGCCCAAAGAGGGCATGAGTCGTTGATTTTTAAAGGGATAGGTGGCAGTTGATCCAAGTGTTCGGGGAAATAAGCTTTGGGAGTTTCGAAGTGAGAAGTGTGTGGAATTCCCAAAGTGTCGAAGCCCAAACTCCCAAAATAATCTGAGCCATCAAAAGTTGAGGATGCGTGAGGAAGATCCCTCACTTCGAAGTTTTGTGCTCCAGAGAATTATGGGAGTTAAACATTGCAAAGTCCCGAAGTGTCAAAGTCCCGAAGAAGGAGTTGAATCGTTGATTGAAGAGGTTGTGCGTCAGTAGATCGACAGCTCTGGGTAAAAGCACAGAAGGTAAGCGAGATTTGAGTTTGGATTTTCCCGAAGCCCAGAGGCCCAAAGTGGATCTCGATGCGTCATCAGATCCTTAGCTCCAGAAGTTTTGCTTGGGGAAAATATAGTTTGAAGTTTGAAATGCTGAAAGCGCCCGTATTTGGTCATAGAATAAGATCTGCATGGCCTCGAGGCATAAATATTGACTCAAATAAGTCATTGGCACCGCCTAGAACATTCATGGGTGCCAGGCCTCATCCCGATCTCGATGAAGGCAGTTAATGGAAATGGGAGTGGTGGTTGAAAATTCAAATCACTCCATAAATGGAAAGCAGGTTGAGAGCAGTCATGAAGGCAGACTGTCAATATGAAGCTTCCTTATGGATTTTCCTATAAAGCACATAATTGCGCCTGGTTCGCATCTGACGTGAGGAGGCCTGCACAGTTTGATAGAACATGCACCGACTGAAAAATTTGAATGCAGTGGTCTGATCACTCTCCTGGTAGTTGCAGCAGTTCTGAGTATATATACTCTGTTTTTATATTTTGTTAAGGTCGAATGGTTGAGCTAGGCTCCCTACTATTGTAATATTTTGATTGAGAAAAATTGGTTCTCTAGTTATGTATTTGTTTTTGAGACATCTTGGTTAATCTAATTCAACTTTCTTACTCCATCTTATTTTTCTTTGATACTGAGAGAGTTCATGTTTGATTGATTCACATGGATTGTTGTAACTGTATTGTGATAAATGTTTGATTATAGTAATGTTATGATTTCTTTCATCTTCCTTGAAATTTGAATCCAAGAGGACCATGTGTTTAAGTTTTTCCTCCTTAGGCTGCTGGAAAATCTAATGTTCATAGCGGACCTCCACACCTTTCTCACTAAATCTTCCTCCTACTCACCCTTAATCCAACTTATTGACTAGAGTTGATTCAATAACTCAGTGGTTGGTGCATGCTATTCCAGATTTCTGAGTTAGAACGCTATTATTATTGAGTTTTATCCATTTGACCACTCAAAACTCAATTACCTGTGACATATAAATTGATGGGTATTGGGCTTATCTTCAATGCAATATGAAGGTGACTTCTAGTGCTAACATTTCTGGCATCGTTGTTGAGGAGGAATTGAAGAATTTTCCCTGGGATAGAATGACAAAGAAGCTTATGATTTTGAAGGTGCATCAAATATCAGAACCATTGAAGATTGCAATTGTGCACATGGCGGCTCTACTGTTTCAGCTGGCCCAGAGAGGATTATTTGAGAGCAGGAAAGCTTTCTCAGAAATTTTTTTGCTGCTGTCCTAGATTGAAAATCTCTCTGGGAGAACGATAATGACCACATCTGGTCTTTGATGGTGAACAAAGACCAAACACTTTCAAGCTACGCATCATTCACCTGGTGACTCCATGATTAAAGAACCCAATGGCAACTCCATTGATTTGAAATGGACTAGATCTTAGCTCAAAGGTTTGCTTTCTGTGATTTTTCAAAAATAGTTGGTTTCCCTAACCCACCACCTAGTAGAGATGAATGGGAAAGTAGCCTTCCTAGATTTCGAGGAAAAGGGTGGGAAGTACCAGCTGAGCATTTGCTGGACTTTCATGAATTTATTCATCAACTTCATATCGTGCATGAAGATATTCATATTAAGCTTTTCAAGTATTCATTACAGGGGATTGCTCATGATTGGTGTCGATCTCTTCCTGTTGCAAGCATCATCTCTTTGACCAGTTTTTATGCAGCTTTAAATTCGTTTTATAAAGATTATTTTCCATCTTAGTGTCTTTATGAAAATTGTTGTGATGAGTTTTCTTTGTTTTATAAAGATTTTGCCTATCACAAAGATCAATTTTGTGATGAAGATGTTATTATGGAAGAAATCATTTTCCATGAAGAGCATGAGGTGTTGAATGATATTTATTATGATAGAGATAACATAGAAATGTCTAGCATCATATCATACATGTTTGTTGTTTTAAGCGTTCATGAAGATCAACATGTCTCTTATGAATATCCCAATGTCGAAGAGCAAGTGTATTTTGCAAAAGATTTTTCTCCTGGCTATGAAGATGAGATAGATGAAAAGCTAGCAGCAAAAGCTAGGGAAGGTTCCTCTATGTTTTGTCCTAGTTTTTTAGAGTCGAAGGTAGAGTTTGTTTGTTGCTCTTATAAAGGAAATGCAGAGGATATTCCTGTCTTGGAAACTGTAAGTGAGAAAATATCACCTGGGATTAGACAACCTGCATCTGTCCTCCACCCACCTGTATATTTTGAGAACATCGAACGACGGGTGAGCAACAATGAAGTACAGGAGGTAATTTCTTACCAGTTAAGCTTTCCTGATTATAAATTTTGTGACCCTGTGAGGTTATATATGGAACTATGTTTTCCAAAAGCATTGGAGCCTGCAAAATTATTCATATTATCATCATTCGGAGGTATTTCTAGTGTTCCAATATATGTTTTGTTTATGTTGTCATACTTCCCTTACCTTTTATGGATTATTTGCAGTAAAGAGAAGAATTATATTACCAAACAGTCTGGGTGGTTATGGTGGAAGTTTTCTTTCACCTAACACTTTGTAAAAATTAGTTAGCCTAGGACTGTACATAAATAATCTCTTTCCAAAGCCCATGTATTTTTTTTTGTTTAGAGTAATTATTGGCTTGTAATCCTCAGCATGACGTTTTTTTAGCATGACTCCATAACCCAACAGCTAAGGCACTGGAACTACTTGTTCTTGGCAGCTCGGAGGGATCATGCCATCCCTGTGGAGCCAAATGTTATCACACAACTTGTCAGAGTCTTATGGGGTTGTGGTTTCTACCTAAGTCTATGTTTTTCCTTCTCTCTCTCCTTTCGCAAACAAATTCTTAAGTTTTTTCCCCTTTAGCTTGTAAAATTGTTTTCGTTTGCCCCCCTCTGTGTTTAAAGTGCCACGGTCTCCCTATTTTCCCAGCTCCTATCCAGTTGTCCAAGTCTTTGTTTACACAGGCCGCAGTCACGGGCTCAAAGCATGACACTCAGAGCGGTTCGTTATGGGCCCGAATCAAGCTAAGGTAAGTTCAGCTTTTAACGGTGGGAATTCCATGTGGAGTTCAGATTAGTGGCTCACGAGTGTTCGAAATCTTAAAAGTTGCGTGAAGTATAGCTCCAGAGCAAAAGGCCCAAAGAGAGCATGAGTCGTTGATTTTTAAAGGGACAAGTGGCAGTTGATCCAAGTGTTCGGGGAAATAAGCTTCGAGATTTTTGAATTGAAAAGTGTGTGGAATTCCTGATGTGTCGAAGCCCAAACTCTAGAAATAATCTAAGCCATCAAAATCTGAGGACGCATGGAGGCATATCCCTCGCTTCGGAGTTCTACGCTCCGGAGAATTGTGAGAGTTAAACATTGCAAAGTCCCAAAGTGTCAAAGTCCCGAAGAAGGAGCAAAATCGTTGATTGAAGAGGACAAGAATTAGTAGATCGATGGCTCCGGGTAAAAGCACAGAAGGTAAGCGAGATTTGAGTTTGGATTTTCCCAGAGCCCGGAGGCCTGAAGTGGATCTCTTCTGTCCTAATCCAGGAGCCACGCATCATCATATCCTTAGCTCCGGAGGTTTTTCTTGGGGAAAATATAGTTTGAAGTTTGAAAGTCTGAAAGCACACGTATTTGGTCACAGAAGAAGATCTACATGGCCTCGAGGTGCCGGGATTGACTCGAAGAATTTGTGGGCACTGCCTGGAACATTCATGGGTGTCAGGCCTCGTCCTGATCCCGATGAAGGAAGTTAATGGAAATGGGAGTGGTGGTTGAAACTTCAACTCACTCCATAAATGGAAAGTAGGTTGAGAGCATCCGTGAAGGCAGACTATCAATCTAAAGCTTCCTTATGGACAGATTTTCCTGTAAAGCACATAACTGCACCTGGTTCGCATCTAATGTGAAAAAGCTTGCACAGTCTGATAGAGTAGGCACCGACTGAAAACTTTGAATGCAGTGGTCTGATCATGCTCCTTGTAGTTGCAGCAATTCTGAGTATATATACTTAGTTTTGATATTTTGTTAAGGTCAAATGGTTGAGCTAGGCTCCCTGCTATTGTAATATTTTGATTGAGAATAACTAGTTCTCTGGTTATGTATTTGTTTTTGAGACATCTTCGTTAATCTAAGTTAGCTTTCTTACTCCATCTTATTTTCCTCTGATACTGAGAGTGTTCATGTTTGATGAATTCACATGGATTGTTGTAACTGTATTATGATAAATGTTTGATTATAGTACTGTTATGATTTCTTTCAACTTCCTTGAAATTTGAATCCAAGAGGACCTTGTGTTTAAGTTTTTCCTCCTTGGGCTGCTGGAAAATATGATGTTCATAGCGGACCTCTACACCTTTCTCACTAAATCTTCCTCCTACTCACCCTTACTCCAACTTACTGACTGAAGTTGATTCAATACCTCAATGGTTGGTGCATTCTAGTCCAGATTTCTAAGTTAGAACACTATTATTATGGAGTTTTCTCCATTTAACCACTCAAAAATCAATTACCTGTGACATATAAACTGATTGGTACTGGGCTTACCTTCAATTCAATTTGAAGGTGACTTCTAGTGCTAACAACTTCAAACACAAAAGGTACAAGAACATTACTCAAGATTGGATCAATTTCCCCCCATCGCCCAAGTGGGGTAGGCATTGGTCTTCCTTTGCATTTTTAACCACCCATTTAAACGTTTTCCCTTTATTTGTTTTATTGACAATCTAGGGTTTGATCAAGTTAATATTTCTTAGATCTAGATTACTAGTCCAAGTCTAGAGGCTACTTTGATTTAAATATAGCTTAGGATTGAACAATAGTGCAATTCATTTTCTTTATTGGATAAATCAACTAACATTTTGCATCATTGCTAGTTTATGCCTTGACAAGCATTTAAATAGCAAATGAACATGGACCTTTGGTTTAGAATTTACTTTCTCTTAGATAGATCTAAGTTACATTTACAATTAAATTAAACTTAAGAATCCTTAAATGCAAGTTAAATCTCCTCACTTAAGTCTATTTTATTTTCTCTAAGTGTGAGAAACACATTGATCATAAGTGTGATGTGTTGGATCTTAAAAGTTTTGCATAATCTAAGTTTAGTCACATGGTAAATCATGGTAAATGAGCTTGATGATTGAGTATTGGATGAGGGTTTTTACCTTTTGTAACATTCTAATCATCCAACGTTCCATGCTATAATTGATCTTAACCCTTGGATGCTTATAATTAATGGAATAGATATTGAAACAACTTGCACAATAACCCTAATGTCTCACTTATATTTAAGTAATTGTTGTTGGAAAATATGTGTTAAGGAGGGCTTATTCTTGAAATATCTCTCTTTAAGTCCTTGGCATAATGCTCTTGATGATCTAAGTAATATATGGGGTGCTCAAACTTGACGTCTTAGTTTTCTTCTAAGAACACTTAATGAATGAAATGATGTAAGAAACATTAAATGTGTTGCTTTAATGACTTGAATATGTTGATGTAAGAATCGATCTTGGAATAATTCAATTGGTTCGTGCCTTACACATATGGTGGTCAAAACGATGCCTAACATACTCAAATGACTTGTTAATGAACCAACATTTTGTTGGTTTAATACATGTGTTTTA
>ML778196.1:1766788-1816763 GCA_009831015.1 Picea engelmannii | reverse complement strand
GGTCCCTTACCCATACCATTGTGCTACCAGACTTATCCAAGGGTTGACATCAATATCTAAGGGTTGACATCAATCTACAAGATCACTCTCTAAGGGTTGAAATCAATGACAACCAACTATCCAAACCAACTTTCCATCAACCTAAGCCAACTATCCAACACAAACTAAGCCTATGGTAAGAGAATAAAACCCTAATATGTCTATCCTTAATACAATAAGTTTAAGCTTGGAATTTCACAAGAAAAAAAATTAAGTGACAACTTGTACACCTATTTGCCTTGCTTGATTTTGTAGTATCTCCTTTCCTCCTAGAAAACCTACAATACCAAATATACTCTATATTATCTCTAGAACATATGCTCAAGAAATAGATAAATATCACACTAGAAGCTATGCAAGCAAGTTCTTTCAATTGATTTCCAACCAAGTTACAATGAAGAAGAGGCCTCTCTTATATAGATGAGACACCTCAGAAAACCATGGGTGAAAATCATGTTCAAATACAAAACCATGAGCATATATAAGGTGCTCTAGCAAAACCATGGGAAAATACAAGAGGTGCCCTCAATACCATGGTCTAAAACCACCATGAGCAATTAAAATAATATATCATGAAATAACCATGTCAACCAACTCCAACATGTCACTGGACTAGTTAAAGAGAAGAGCTGCACTTCACAAGGTGCTTTAACAACCCACACATGTGGAATCAAGTGGGATGTTGAGTGGTCAAAATGCGACGATATTTTTCTCGCGACAAATTTAAAAACGCTATAACTATGTCATTTTTTTCTTGATTTTCTATTATAACCACATTTCAAAAATCTTGTGGTCATTCTGCATCTAATGGGGTTGATTTGGTATAATTTTGGGTACTTTGTCAAAACAAAACTTCCCCTGAAGCTGACCTCCCTCAAAACATGTGCTCTAACCATCTCAACAATCTACATAAATGGTCCAAGAAAGAAAGTGCACCTTATAGGAATAGTCCTCATGGCACATGATGATGATGTGGAGTCATTGTCATCATCCAATGCACTGCCATAGATCCCAAAGCAAATACACAAATCTCAAGGCATAGTACATGGATTCGAAGGTGTAGATGCCACCCCCAATGCATGTACACATATCTCAATGCAAGGCACCTAGTTATAATGATGGGTCTAATCCCTTTACAAAGGTGATGCACACTAAGTGCTTTCTTCTAGCAACATTATAACATAAGTTAATTTTTAAAATTTGCTTAACCATTTCCATGGGGGGACAACCTTAACCCTTATTACATGTAACTAATCCTAAGACAAGAGGTATTTCCTAGATCACTAAGTTAGAGATAGGTAATGTGATGGATAACCCATGGAAAGAGAAAGGGAAACTTCATGTATTTACCTATTCCAACTGGATCCTCTTGTCAATTTTTAGTTCAACACGTTCTTTTGTACTTCTTTGTAATTGTGGGTTCTACACTTATGGGGATGTCTAAATCCAAAAACATCTTCTAGGTGGATACTAGTGGCCTCTCACCTAATCCAACTATCTTATTTTGTATGTTTTCATGTTAGCACATCTTCCTATACTTCCAGGGCCGTTTTGAAGCCCTAAATAGTGTTTTTTTGGCTCACCAGAATCAAATTATAGATGGAGTAAGAATTTGACGAGGTAATGTGTAGTTCTCTAAGATACCTTTCCAACGGGTTATCAAGCACCTAAAACAAAGGTCGTATGCAAAAGTTACGACCCCTATAAAATGAGGTATCAACTTACCCATAGGGGCCCCCATAAATTTTGGCGTTTCATCTCATAGGGTTAGGTTTTTGGATGTCTAGGGTTTTGGAATGCATGAATAATGTTAAAAAGGCCTTTAGAGCCTCATTGTAATCATTCTACTCAGACAAATGTGCGTAGCAGCCACATATCTTCTCAGAGATAGCTACCACCATTCGAGCAAGTGTTTCAGTTCTGCAGTTTTACAGTTTCATCCTATTTCATTTATTCAATAGAAGATATTGTTTACTGAATATCTATGTTGTTCTTCATATCTATGTGTTTATTGTATTCAGTCTGTTAATCAGTTCGTTCTGCTCCTAAATCCGAATCAGTGGTATCAAATAAGTTTGCTCTTCATTTATTTTTCTTCGTGCATGTCCTCGACAAGATCTGGGTAAAAGAAGTTGGGACTCAAACCAATTGATCCATTGCATGATTGGCTGTGTCGAGCCCAACAAAAACCCATGGGAGACGAAAAGAAATATGATGGAGCAGAAGATCCTTTTAAATTGTTGCTCAAGGAATCCCTTACGCGACAAAGGAACTAAATGATGGACAACTTTGCGTAGATCCTTCGGTGGCTGCCCACAGGAGAAGCATCTTCATCAAGTGGCCATGCAACCCCCTTCAAGGTACATGTAAATTTTGTTATTTCATTATTTGAAGGACTTATAGATGCATATGCTGTAGATAAATGTAACGACCCCATCCTTACGACTACAAGCGAATCGATGCAAATTTTTTTGTTTGTTTTGTTTTAAGCAGGACACCAATAATGACAACTGTTAAACAACACAACTTGACGACACCACAACACATGCAGATCAGAAAACAAACAACAATGACTCATCATACAAGCACATCAGGCAACGGGACGAGACATGCAATAATCAATAAACAAATAAAAATGACTACCAGCCCGACACAAGTAAGACAACGCCTACAAGCTAAAGGACCACACCAAAAACCCGACACAACGGCTTGACGACTAGTAACTAGGAACCTCTGCGACGCACAAAACTAAACACATTGAGGCATTACAGAACCAAGTACCAACATCAAATACAATGAGAAAACGCCCACATCAGGAAGCACCAGACTCAGGCCAGGTTATCATTTGCCTCTATTCATGAGGGTGTGCATTGATCCCCTCAACAGGAATCATGCTATCTCAAGGCATTAGGCATGACAGTAACCCTGGTGCAACATAACACATCCAAACCCATAACCCAAGAAAATTTTCAACACGCTAGGAGACTGAACTAAATGACAAGAAGACTACACCCATGCCCCAAGCAACAGGTCAACAAGACACAATATGACATCACTCAAATTAAATTGCGCAAGCTATTAAATGACTTCACCAATCAACCATAACCCATTATCTGTTCAACATGATGTCCAAGTGCGAAGGAGTGAACTAGTAGAAATGTTATCATTATCATAAATGTGTTCCAAACTGTGACCAAGAATGTGAACTATTAAAATTTGTTACTATTATCACAAAGTTATCATAAAGGTGGACTAATATATCTAACAATGATATCGGTGTCCCATAAACATATTTCAGTCCAATCGTATTCTCTATCTATACAAAATAAGAGCTAATAATGATGTTAACACTAATGAAATAATGACATTGTTGTCAAAACATAATGCTATCCCTTGAAATTGATTTCACTATCTTGTAAAACTGAAACTAAAAGAATTTGCCGTCTTATATCACTAATTAAAACAGAGTCTATATCACTATCTTATGAAATGAATATCTTATAAATTCGCTAATTGAAACTGAAACTATTCCTCGAATATAATTTTTTTAGTGCAACTGAACACTAGATTATTCACATCACAATAAATCGATTACATTTGTATTTGATGTGACTTATCAATCCAATGTGTCGTTGGCATCTAAGTTGCTGTCACATAATTCACAATTTAACAATAAAAAGGAATGACAAGGAAATAACTCTATAATCGCTGTCTAAATAAAGGAGTTACTATGTCTATTGAAGTTGCTGCGAAGGTATACTATCGTTGTCCTTTATCATATATAAAAACACGGTCAATGTAATAAAACATAGTAGTAAATATATATGAAGCGCAGAGATTAAATATAATAATAATTGCTAAGCTAGAAACTTGAAATCGCTACCCATTCATTGCATGAAATCGCTGTCTATTTTCACATGATATCTCGTGAAATCACAAATACATATAATGCTGTTCATTATAAGCGCTACCAATGTTGTTCATATAATCGCTAATAATGCTATTCATTATATACTATAATATTGCTGTCTTATTATTATACATAATACATATAATAAAATGTTGTTAAATATAATTATGATTACTGTCAAACACTGTCATACAATCAACACTGTCATACAATCCAGATTACTGTCAAATGCTGTCAATAAACATTAAAATCACTGTGTAAATGTGTATCATTGTGTAATACATAATTCACTGTGTAATATAAGGATATATCACCGTCTAAATATTACCAAACTCATTGTCTAAACATTATCAAAATTCGCTCTCTAAAAATTACAAAGATGTTGTGTAAGTGTTACAAAATCATTGTCTAGACATTACCAAAAATCAATGTCTCTATATCACAAATTCGCTGTCTAAAAGATACGAAAATCTCTGTGTAAGTATTACAAACTCGTTGTCTAGACATTACCAAAAATCGTTGTCTCTATATCACAAAATTCACTATCTAAAGGTTACGAAAATCTCTGTGTAAATAATACAAAATCGTGGTCTAGATATCACCAGAATTCGCTGTCTCTATATCACAAAATTCGCTATCTAAAAGTTACGAAAATCTCTGTGTAAGTAATACAAAAATCGTGGTCTAGATATCACCACAAATCGTTGCCTCTTATTAAGTTGTTTTCCTTCATTAAATTCGTTGTCTGGTAAATACCCACGCTGTTTAACAACAGACTAAAATATGTTGATACCATAGTCTATTAAATATATTATATTGCTGAGTTAAATATATTACATTGCTGTCATTTAAATATATGAAATTGCAGAGTTAAATCAAAGCTTTTCAATGCCATTCGAATCATATGATAATCAATTGAAATCAGAGATGAATCAACAAACACAGAGACTAATCGATCAGAGATGAATCAACAAAACACAAAGATACTCATTCAAAGAAATGCAAAGATAAATCTTTTGGCAATGGATCAATCAACGCATAGATACTCATCCACAAGAAGGCACAAGGAATTGAGATTAATCAGAAGAGAAAAACACAGAGGTAAGTAAGGGATAGACAACTGGGCAAAAATTATCCTTCACTCATCATCCATGCATAGAAAAGCAGGGCCTTTGAATATATAGGTATTTAAACATCGAAGTGACGACCATCGATTCAGCTCTTGGCCAACTGCTCAGGCATAGAATGATGACTAAAGGGATAAGGGAAAAACACAAATTTCTTCATAATAATAAATAAAACAAACACAAAAAAATCATAGTAATCAAGTTTGGGTTCGCCAAGGGAATCAATTCAAAATGCAACAAGCGTGAGGCTGGGATGAATTTAAGTTCATTGATTATAAAATGCTAAGTAAAACACAATATTTACACAAAGAAGTACAATAATGAAAGCGCAGGAACAATATTAATCTACCATTAAAAAATAAACGCATGCGTACCGTAGCCAAATGCGAAAGCTCCAAGTTGTTGTCCTGCGCGCGCTCCATCTAACTCCTGCTTGCTGATCGATGTGACCTCACTGGTACCTCCCAGCCAATGCTAAGGGTACTCTTCTTCCCCCTGATCCCCCGAGCCACAAAGGGGCCACACGCCCAAAAACCAGAGAACCGCTAGCACCCAACTCGCCTCACAAGGTCGAGCTACCACTCGTTACCTGAGCTGGGTATCCCAAATCCCATAAGATAAGTTCAGTCAAGACAAAAATTCACCAGCGTAATGTTACACATAAATATGAGATCCATACTCCTCCTCCATCCTTTTTATAGAGTTTTTCAAGTAATTAGTTTCCCAAATTATCATTAAATTCGCTTTTCATTTAATTAATTAGGAAAAACTTCCCCGTACACATGTCACCCATCCCCTAGTTGCACCGAAAATTCAATTTTATTAATTAATTAATTAATCCTATTTCCCTCACCCACCTAAAAGCATTCCTAAAAACACTCTTAGGTGTCCCAAAATTCCCTTACACTTCTTAAATGACTTACGCCTTACTAAATTCCTAGTTGAGTTCAAAAATAACAAGTTCCCAAGGCAAGATTCCTTACTAAGTTAGACATTCAACTTTTTCTTTATGTTTCCCGTTTTTTTTAAGTTTCCCTTTTTCCTTTAGTTTCCTATTTCTTTTAAGTTTCCATCTTTTCCCCTTTTAACTAAAAATCAATTTAACAAGTATAGAAAAACAACCAATTACCCATTTTCCCTTTCTATCTAAAATTAAATTAGCAAAAATAGATAAAACAACCATGTCCCTTTTTAAATTTTTAATTCTTCATAATAATTTGACTTAAATAAAACAATTTGAATTTCTTACCCCCTTCTTGTTACATGTTTATTTATTATTAATTTTTGACGACATGTTCTACTTAGACCTAGGTTTTAATTTTTCTAGGCTGGGCGACATTTTCAATGGGGAAAAAATTGTTTTTAATTCTTACTTATCACATCATTCATTTTAGGGCTGACTAGGTTTATTCACTTACCAGTTAAAATCGCGACGTGCCCTTTAGGACGCACTAGGTTCTCCAAGGGTGCCACTCGCTTCTTTCCATTTCCCTTGCACAACGTTCCCTTCAGGACGCACTACGTGCTCCAAGGGTGCCACTTGCCTCTTGACTGACTTGGTAGACATAAAAAAACCCTGGAGTGAATACTCCGCTAGGTGATCTTGTGGGAGACTAAGGGACTCTAAGGAATAAGGCCCCTGCCTTATTGCACACCCCTTAGAATCATCTTGAGCGACTGTCACAGTCTACTCTCACGACATCGTGGGTTTTCTGGAACTAAGTAATTGTTAATCTACAATTCGATCCATGACGGGAGTGCTAGTAGGCTATGGCAGGGCTGCTCCCACACCTCTCCCTCAAATTCTCTGGTTTTCATGTGTGACCCCTCTACTCCACATGTGAGTCTGGTCGACAAGCTATTGTCAGCCTGCATCATCAACGAATCATGTCAACAATAATAATCAATCATCATAACATCTAATAATATGTACATATGTCATGTCAACAACAATCAAACCCCAATACTCCACTCCCTGACTCAATCCAGAGTCCAAGGGGTTTCATTGATGCCTCTGCATCCTTAATGTCCAAAGTCCTGCACACTTAGGAGAACCTAGTCAATAACACCTGTCTATGCAAAGATAACCAAAATAACATATCATCATATCCATAATATCTCATAATCATAATCAAATGACCAATAGTATAATAATCCGGATCACTTGCAAGCAAGTGTCCTCAAAGAATAAGTTTGCTTAGTGCACGCAAGAGAGAGAAGTTATAATAAATGGTTGAGTCTTCTAGAAGGGTACTTTTCGGTCCATAATTTTTCCGATAGGGAAAATATTACTTTTGCACTCCTCAAGGCCATCCCCCATGTTAAGGACTAGTGGGACACTTACTCTGAGAAAAGGGCCATAGAGGAATCTACAATATTTGTGGTTTCCCCTACATGGGATTCCTTTTGGGATGCCATTAAAGAACAATACTACCTTGTTGGAAGCTACGAGGACCAGTACACCAGATGGACCACCCTGCGTCAAGAAAGGGACCATAAAATACCAGATGTCACCAATATTTTCCATACCTTTCACACCAAGTTGGGTATCAAATACTTTGAGCAACATTTGGTGCTCAAATACTGCGTTTGTTTTCATAGATACATTCAAACAAAAATGGATTTTCTGGTCATCTCCTCATTGGGTACGACTTGTAGATATGCTGTCAAGATCGAGCATAAATTTAAGCATAAGAGGTGAGAGTTTGGATATGAAAACTCCTCATAGCCGAAGTAGGGAAAAGGCAGCCCCAACCGACACAACAAGGGATAGAGAAAAGATGGCCACTCTTAGGACAACGAGTCCAAGCCGCAAAACAAGAAGGAAAATGAGAAGACGAAGAAGGACACGGGAAAATGGTGTGAATACCATAAAATCCCTTGGCACAACACTGAAGAATGCCACTCCAAGCAGTCACTCATGGCCGAGCTGAAGGCTTCCTAGTCAGAGGCCAATTTTGATTCCGAATCAAATCTAGAAGGAGGGAAGCGAATTATCGATGCTGAACCCAATGCCAATGTTGCTATCACCAAAGTCCAACCAAGCGAACCAGAAGAACCAGAGGAAGGGAAACACCTATTTCGCTCATAGATGTGGGTAAAGGGGGCTCCGATTCATTTCATTATCGATAGCGGCAGTCAAAAGAGCCTGATCTCAATAGAGGTTGTCAATCAGCTGGACCTGCCAATGACACCACACCCACAACCCTACACCATCGGCTGGCTTCGCCAAGGAAGAGATATCCGTCTCAGCCAACAATGCCATCTTTCCTATGACATCAATCCCTTCAAAGATGAGGTATTGTGTGATATTGATCCCCTTGAAGTTTGTGATGTTATTTTAGGACAACCATATTTGTGGAAGCGTCATGTTGTGTATGAGTATAGACCCCGCAGTGTTATTATTACTTTGGGTAGACAATTCTACAGGATACTGGAGGTAACGCTGCCTACCACTATTTCTTTAATCTCTGCTAAGAAATGTAGTACGGTCATTTCACAGACTGGGAAGTTCATCTTCTTTGTGATCTATGCTCAGAGTAAGAAGAAGGTCGCTGCCACATCCGTGGCCTCTACACAAAGCCTCTCTTTGCAGCAAAAGAAAGTGGACGAGATCGTGGAAGAGTACATAAAAATCTTCTCGTCACCCACTGGGGTATTGATTCACTACCAAGTCAAGCTTCTAATTGATCTAACCCTTGGTGCACCTATACCTAATGGACCAGTCTATCATCACTCATTGATGGAAAATGGTGAAATCAAGCGTCAGATCCAAGAGCTTCTTCAAAAGGGGCACATCAGACCCAACTCTTCCCCTTCCAAAATCCCGATTGTACTGGTGCAAAGTAAGGATGGGAACTGGCGAATCTGCATTGATTATAGATCATTAAACAAAATCACAGTCAGAAACCGGTACCCAATTCCCAGTATTGATGACCTTCATGACCAACTCAAGGGGGAAAAGTTCTTCATCAAGATTGACCTTAAGTCTGGTTACCACTAGGTTCCCATCGAACCAACTGATGTATGGAAGACAACTTTCAAATCTAAAGAAGGTCTCTTCAAATGGCTGGTCATGCCCTTTGGCCTAAAAAATGCACTAGCCACTTTCACGAGGTTGATGGATGATGTATTGAGACCCTTCACCAACTCTTTTGTGGTGGTATATTTGGATGACATGCTCATCTTCAACAAAACTTGGGAGGATCACATGCGGCATATTCAATAGGTTTTGAGCAGTTTGCAACAACAAAAGCTATATTCCAACTTGGAAAAATGTTCCTTTGGCATGAACATGGTACAATACTTGGGATACATTATTGATGAGCATGGGGTACATGTTGATCCTGCTAATATCCAAGTCATCCGTGACTGGCTGGCTCTGGCCACACTAATCGAGCTTTAGAGATTCTTGGGACTGGCCAATTTCTACCGATGGTTTGTGTTGGGATTCTCCCATATTGCATGGGCCCTCAACCATGTGACCAAGGGTAGTGGCAGGGAAAATTTCATGTGGGGGAAGGAACAACAACGAGAATTTGATGATCTAAAGCATCACTTGTGCTCAACTCCAATACTCTTCTTTCTTGATCTGCAACAACCGTTCGAGATTGAGACTGATGCATCTAACTATGCTGTAGGAACAATTCCCACTCATCACAATCATCCGGTGGCATACCATAGTGAGACACTCTCAAATATTGCCCGTAAATACCCCACCTATGACAAGGAAATGTATTCCATTGTACAAGCCTGTCATCAATGGAAAAATTACATTCTGGGAAAGGAGACAATCATCCACACTAATCACAAGGCTCTACAGTTCATACAGACACAGGGGAAGTTGTAGAATGACCACTATCATAAGTGGTCCACCTACCTACAACAGTTCCATCTCAGCATCAAGTATAAGACAGGGATCACAAATCGTGTCGCTAACTACCTCAGTCGACCTCCCGTGGCTACACTCACCACTCTTCTCCATTCCCGTGGACATGAGACATCTGAGTGGCCCCAACTTTATCAACAAGATCCAGAATTCGCCACCACCTATCATCTCTTAGGTACATGCGCGACTGTCATCGATTTTCACATTCAGGATGAGCTATTATGCCATCTGGTCCATCTCTATGTTCCTGCAAGAGAGCATGCAGAGATGATTTGGGAAGCCCACTACAGTTGGGTGGCAAGACATTTTGGTGTGGAGAAAAATGTGGTGTTATCCAAAAACATTTTTATTGGAAAAAACTTTGACAAGACGTCAACACGTATATCAGATCTTGCACTGCCTATGCCATTTCCAAACCAACCATCAAGAAGCAAGGATTATATACCCCTCTTCCTACCCCCAAGAAGCCTTGGGAATCCATCTCGATGGATTATATGTCTGGCCTTCCGTCCACCAAGCAAGACAATGATTGTGTATTTGTGGTCGTTGATCGATTTTCGAATATGGCCATCCTCACAGCCTGTAAGAATAACATCACAATGACAGATAGTGCCAAGCTCTTCTTCAAATGAGTGTGGGTCCATTTTGGGATACCATAGACCATCATCTCCGACCGAGATAGCAGGTTCCTTAGCACATTTTGGATGAGTATCTGGTCACTGTTGGACACCAAGCTCACTAAATCCACTGCTTTCCACCCCCAAACAGAAGACCAAACAAAGGTCGTCAATAAGATGATTGTGCACATCCTGCGCATGTACAACTCTAAGTATTCACGTACATGGGATGAGAGCCTCTCCTATGTTCAACATAATTACAACAAGGCTCTCCATGGCTCCACTGACCATAACCCACTTTAGGTGGGACTGGGATTCCAACCCTTGGGTCCCATTGATGTTGCACTACCTCTGGAAACCACACAGAAAGACTCTTCCCATGTTCAGTCTGAGACCGACAAAGCCACCAGATTCATTGAGCGGATTCAGCACATCCGCCCACAGGTCCATGAGATTTTGCAGAAAGCCAATGCTAAGTACAAGCAACGCCATGATCAACATAGGGTACCACACAAATTTTAGGTTGGAGACAAGGTTTGGTTACAGAGCCCCATTGGAAGCTCCACCCACTTCGATATGGGCCTTACACCATCACCAAGGCTGTGGGTAATAATTCTTTTGAGCTCAACACTCCAGCATTCCTTGGCTTGCACCCAATGTTCAATGTGGACCTCCTTAGACCATATTTTCCACCATTATTGGACACCTCAAAGATCGCAGAACAACTGACACCAAAATAGCTCAACCATGACTTCATGGAACATGCATCCACTGATCAGATAGTGGACACACAGGTCAAGGGCCCTCACCAACAAAGGATCTAGATTTACTAGGTTATCAAGGCAGTGCAACTCCTACAACAAGGCAAGTGGCTCACCCGGGGATAAATCCAACAGACGTTTCCTCACATGATGGGGGAACTTAATGCAATGGAGACCATTGATTCTTAAGGGGGGAGGATTGATCCAGGTGGATATTGGTGGCCACCCACCTATTCCAACTGGCTCCTCTTGTCAGTTTTTAGTTTAGCACGTTCTTTTGTACTTCTTTGTAATTGTGGGTTCTACACTTCTGGGGCTGTCTGAAACCCTGAAAATCTTCTAGGTGGATACTGGTGGCCTCTCACCTAATCCAACTGGCTTATTTTGTATGTTTTCATGTCAACACATCTTGCTGTACTTCCAGGGACGTTTTGAAGCCCTAAACAATGTTTATTTGGCTCACCACAGTCAAACTATAGAAGAAGTTAGAGTTTGACAACATAATGTGTAGTTCTCTGAAATACCTTTCCAATGGGCTATCACGCACCTAAAACGGAGGTCGTATGCAAAAGTTACGACCTCGAGAAGTTGAGGTACCAACTTACCCATAGGGGCCCACATAACTTTTGGTGTTTCATCTCCTAGGGTTAGGTTTTTGGATGACTAGGGTTTGGGCATTCATGAGTAATGTTAAAAATGCCTTTGGAGCCTCATTGTAATCATTCTTCTTAGACGGATGCACGTAGTAGCCAAATCTCTTCTCAGAGATAGCTACCGCCATCTGTTTCAGTTCTGCAGTTTTACAGTTTCAACCTATTTCATTTATTCAATAGAAGATATTGTTCATTGAATATCTGTGTTGTTCTTCATATCTCTGTGTTTATTGTATTCAGTCTGTTAATCAGTTCGTTCCATTCCTAAATCCGGATCATAACCACCCTTCTAAATTGATCTTTTTCACCTCATTCATCTACTTCTTTGATGGCATAGGATGATATTTTTTTCTCCAAGCATGGATAAAATCTTCATCAAAAGTACTTGATGCTATTTACCTATTTATACTCGTGAATTCCAATTGTTGTCTACTTTGTCTAGGTTTTATTTCTACCAATAAAGAGACTTGGTCTCACTCATTGGTTCCCTTCTATTGAGTCTCATTCTCCTTATTTTCCCATATCTCAATGTAATGTACCCCACTACCTGGGTACCTCTCAAGCTCGCGATCTTGGGCAATTTCAACTTTTCTGATACCATTCTTATGAATGGATAACATGATAATGTAAACACAAATAACAATAAATGTGCATGATTACAAAAGAAAACATAATAGGCCATGCACAATAATTAACAACAAAAAACATGACATAAAATTATCACAAAGATAAATTAAATTACATAGCGGAAATAAATATCAACATAGAGAAATCATGACAGAGACTTATATTTTCAAATATTCAATCCACCAAATGGACGCATACATCGGACATTCCATCCAACCTTAGAAATTGTTCGTTCTATCTCTCAACAATAGGCCAACCTCGAGCCATGACTATGAATCCACAAGGATGGGTCCTAGGCCAACTCTCAGTTTCCCAAACTAGTCAGCTATCAAGCTTTTACACTTTCTCAACCACACAACAATCCCATTTTACCATCTCTCTTCCCACTTCAACTTGCACAACCCAAGGAGAATGAATCCCCTTCATTTCCACATAGTGCCTTAGGCTGTCCACCTCTTTCCAGGGTTCCAGTTCTACTGATAAAGAAATATCAATGCTGGAACTCTAAGGGTTCACAAATGTAGATAGGTTTTCTTCGCACGCCAATGCATCTCATGCACTTAGGCATCCAATATCTACTATAAGCACCAATAGTTCCCACAACCACAGACCATGGATCACTACCTCCAGAAATCCATTTCCCATGCCCAACACTAGATAGAGAGTGAGAAATATGGAAAGAATCATGAACACAATGAGGTAAATATAATGAATCAAAAAAATGAATTAACCATGAATGACCAACAATGTAACCAAGTAACCCCTAAACAACTCACATGTAGGGTTTATATCATGAATTCTTAGGCATAACGTGGCCTCCCCAAGAGACTCACGTGACCCTTCCCCTTCCCACTAAAATCAAGGGTAAAAATATATTTATAAAAATATAAAGGCTTAGACCCTTAAGCTCCCCTCTCTCATGGAATCAATGTCCCCTATAAATCTTGTCCTTGTCTATCTCACAACCATTGATGCATTTTATTATTAAAGTGTTCAAAGTATTACATTTACTAGTCTCTTTGGCCTTTTCAATTGTTCATGTACTCCAACCCTTTTCAACAATAATAAAATACATTATTAAGCCGAGACTCAAAACTGAGTTATTACATTCCCCTCTCCCTTATTTTGGCACCGTCCTCAGTGCATATACAAGGAGAAAAATAAATTCACAAGTCTTAAAAAATTCATGGGTACTCTTCCCGCATGGCATCCTCATGCTCCCAAGTAGCATCTTCAGGACTGTAACATGTCCACTGAACCTTTACCAGTTCTATGACTCAATTCAATAGTACCTTGAACTATCTATCCAATATGCACATTGGTTGGACCTGAAAGTATCCTTCTGGCTCCACCTAAATCGAATTCCAATCAATAACATGGTTATGATCATGCACATACTTCTTCAACAAAGAGACATGAAATAAATTATGCACATTCATGGAAGCAAGAAATGCAAGAATGTATGCAACTATCCCTATTATGTCCAACATCTCAAATGGACCACAAAATATGGCTACTAGCTTGGTACAACTGCCCAACTTCAATGAGCTCTTCCTGGGCTTCACTTTAAAAAGTACATCCTCTCCCACTTTAAATTCTCTAGCTATCCTATTCTTATCTGCATAACTCTTATGTCTATCTTGTGCTACTTTCAAATTCTTCTTAATTTTGACCATCTGGTCTTCTATGTCCTTGAGAAATTCCATCCCAAGTACCACTCTGCCTGCCGGGTTGTCCCAACTCTTTGGAGTATTGCATTTTCTACCACAAAAAGCTTCAAATGGGACTATCTTCAATGAAGCTCGATAACCATTATTGTAGGAAAACTCAACCAAATGCAAGTAATATTCCCACTTAGATGGATTATCCATCACATACATTCTTAACATGTCTTTAATTACTTGGTTGACTCTCTCTATTTTCCCATTTGACTATGGGTGGTATTCTGTGATAAAGTTTATATTTGTACCAAATACTTTAAATAATCCTCTCCAAAATTTTGAATTAAACTTTGTGTCTCTGTCTGAAACAACTGCCTTGGGTATTCCATGTAGCCTAGCAATTTCCTTCATATAAATTTATGCTATATTAGCTGATTTATGAGTCGTCTTTACTAGAAAAAAGCGAGCATCCTTGGTCAATTTATCCACCACTACCATTTTTGAATCATGTTGCTTTGTTTTCCTGGGTAACTTAGTAATGAAATAAATGGTTATTACTTCCCATTTCTTCTATGGAATTGGTAATGGTTGTAGCAAACCCACTGGGTGTCTATGCTCAACTTTCACTCTCTGACATTCCACACATCTAGCAATATAATCAACAACATCCTTCTTCATTCCTAGCCAAAAGTATTGTCTTCTCAATGCTGCAATTGTTTTTTGATAACCGGGATGACCAACAAATGGAACATTATGCATTTCATTTAGCACAAAATTCCTGAGTTCTCTCGAGTTGGGTCAATAAATTCTATTCTTATGCATAAGTATCCCATCTTCCCCCATCTTGTAATGATGGTATGTAACAACATCATCTAAAATCCTACTTTTTAAATCACTATGATGCATACTAATGGCTATAACATGCATGAGATGTACTCTTTTTTATGAGTGCATCAACAACTTTATTTTCTTTTCTTTTGATATGCTTGATGTCAAAGTCATACTTACTTAAAAATTCTAGCCATCTTGTTTTCCTGGCATTCAAATTTGCTGTTCAAACAAATATTTCAACCCATTATGGTTTGTCCTTAATTCAAATTTCTTCCCCATTAAATAATGCCTCCACATCTTCAACACATGAACTATGGTAGCAAGTTCAAAATCATGCATGGAATAATTCCTCTCATGTTCCTTAAGATTTCTAGATTCATAACCAATGAAATGTCCATTATGAGTGACGACTCCACCAAGTCCTTCTTTGCATGCATTTGTACATACCACAAAATTCTCATTTGGGTCAACAATATTTAATATAGGTGTGCTAGTAAGTAATTCCTTCAACAAATTAAAATTTTCTTCACATTTAGTTTTCCATTCAAACTTTATTGCCTTCTTTTGTAAAGAAGTGATGGGATGAGCAATCTTAGAGAATCCTGCTATAAATCTCCTATAGTATTTGGCTAATCCCATAAAAGATCTGACTTTTGACACATTCCTCGGTGCAGACCATCCTCTAATGGCTTCAATCTTCTCTGGATCTACTATTATACCTTCCTTCAAAATAATGTGCCCCAAACAATGGATTAGTTCTTGATACAAATAACACTTACTTAGCTTGGCATAAAGCTGATGTTACCTTAACACTTGCAACACCGACCTCAAGTGATGCTTATGCTATTTTTTTGACTTAAAATAAACAAGTATGTCATCCATGAACACAATGAAAAACTTATCTAGATAATTCCTAAATATTCCATTCATCAAGCACATAAAGACAACTGGTGCATTTGGTCAATCCAAATGGCACCATTACAAATTCATAATGCCCATCCTTGGTTCTAAAAGATGTCTTATTGATGTCTTCTTCCTTGATTCTCAGCTGGTGATATCTTGATCTCGAGTCTATCTTTAAAAATATCTTTTCTCCTCTTAGTTGGTCGAAGAGGTCATCAATCCTGTGTAGAGGTTACTTGTTCTTCACAGTGGCTTTATTCATCTATCTAAAGTCAATACACAACCTCAACGTTCCATCTTTATTTTTCACAAATAATACCGACGCTTCCCAAGGTGAAACACTTGGGAATATGTACCCTTATTCAAGAATTCTTTCAGTTGCATTTATAATTCCTTTAACTCCATAGTACTCATTTTGTAAGATGTCTTTGATACCAGGGAAACTCTTGACCAAATCAATAGATAAATCTATATCCCTTTTTGGTGGAAATCCTAGTCTATCTTGGAATACATCCCCAAATTCTTGCAATACTAGAAAATATTCGAGGCTTGGCTCTTTGGACTGTTCTGGCTCCTCCACATGAGCTGCATACAATTGAAATCCTTTCCTAAAACATCTCTTCAACTGTAACATTGAAATCTCTCTTATAGAAATGGGTCTTGGATTTTTTTACAATACTATGCTTCCCTTCTTCATCAAGACATGTAAAGGTCTTATTATGGAAATCTATGACAACATGGTGCTTGTACAACCAATACATTCCAATTAGGATATCATAATATCCTAACAATATGATATTCAGGTCAACCTTGGTGTTCACTTCATTTAGATTTAATGGACAATATATGATAACCTCATTGATCCTTCTTTTTGTTCCTGTGGCTAGCTGAACCAACCATGGTCTTTCAATTTTTCTTTTGTTCAAATGAAATCTTTTCACTATTTTAGAATCAATGTAACTATGGCTTTCTCTTGAATCAATTAAAATAGTAACAAGCTTATTTATGATCTTACCTTCCACCTTAATCATATGGGACTAATGCTCTACTTGATCTTCCAGGGATGCATATATCCTTGGAATATTTGTACCCATGTCTTCCACTGTAGTAGCCTCTTGGTTGTTGTGTAGTGTCCTTGTTTTTCCTTCTCTATGGGGGAAATCCTTGTATATGTGATCTTCTTTACATCTCCAACATTTGATTGATGGTCTTCCGCTTTTCCCCAAGGAGTCTTCCTTCTTGAATTCATTCTTAGAAGATTGATTATGCTTAGTTGTGCTAGTATTGTCTCTATTGAAAGGGGGTTTGAATCCCTTCCTTATTTGATTATATTTATCCTTCTTCTTATCCTTCCAAGACTTTTGAGAAGAATATCTACCTTTTACTTGCTCATATAGGTACTTAGCCTTTCTAATGGTCTTAGTCAATATTTTGGGTTCATCATAGTGAGTTTTATCTTTATAAAAAGATGGAAGTCCACTAAAAAAAAATGTATTTTAACCTTCTCATCCTCAATAAACCCCACATATATCAACAATCCCAAGAAATTATTTTCATATTCTCCCATGGTCATGCTCCCCAACCCAAGTTCAAAGAAATCTTGCATCTTTTTGTCATAATATTGCTGAAAAAGATACTCCCGATGAAAATATTTCTTGAATTGCTTCCAAGTAATCTTATTCTCATCAATGTGCTTGATTTGATTTAGTTGGTTCAAGCACATAGTAACTTTTCCATGCAAATGGTATGCAACAATCTTGGCTTCTAGGTTAGATAGTAGTTGTTCAATTGGAAATATGTTTTGATCCCAAGTAGCCATGCTTCAACATCATCGTCACCTCTGCTTTCACCATCAAAGGATGGTAGATTAATCTTCCTAAGATATCCTTGCAAGCTATTTGACTCATATCTTCTTCTTTGGTTCCTAATACAAGACACTTTTGGACCGCTCCTTGATTCCTCATATGCATAAAAAATTCTAGCTGAGTCAGTAGGTGTCTAGTAGCTTTGATTTCTACTAGCACTTCTTGAGTGACTATATATTTTATATTTATCTCTACTTTCATGAGGTCTTCCTCTTTCCCCATGTCTTGATCCTGATCCAACTGATTTAGGATTTGCATCATATGAGAATTTAATTTTTTTCTCTACTTTTTCCCTTATTACCTTCTCATTTTTAGTTGTATAACTCTGCACTTCCATCCTCAAGCTTCTCACAGTCTTTACCAACTCTGCTGGTTCCACTCTGTTCCCATGTCGATTAGAGTTAGTATCTAAATTACCAACACTGATATGTTGGAATTTTTATTCTCTCTCATGACTAAAGGCCTCCTTTGCATATTCCATGTCTCTAGTATGCAATCCTGGCTTGATCTGATATGCTTATACCCCTTAATTTTACAAAATATGCAAGGAACCGTTTTGTTAGAGTTAGCAAAATTATAAAAGAATTGTCAGTTAAAGCTACACATGATTCTTCTTCTCAATTCATAATGAAGTATATCAAAAATCTCCAAATTATAATAATCCCAGGTTATTCTCTTCTGAATTAGCTTTATAACGATTGTAATTATGATCAAATTTGAGCTCCAGGCAAGAAGTTATGCCCCTTTAAATTTCCTAGGGAATTCCTCTTATGATGACGTCGCTCTATCCACGTGGACCCACTCCACATGTGCTAGCCAACATCACCAATCCACTAGCACCCGCGTGGAACATTCTTGTACTTGTTGTTTGACATGTCCTGCCAGTAACCCTTGTACACATGCCTTTAGGATTTCGTAGTTTGCAACACTATTGGGATATCCCATTCGTGGGAAATCTCTTGTGGGAAAACCTCCTACCAATAATTCCCTGCAAGCTTATCGTGCTCGCACCATCCAAATGTCACGAAAATCCACTTCAATAATCTTACAAAATGAATCTTTTCACCTGCAACACTAGTGAATTACCTCATTGGACTTACCTCCCTACAACACTGCAATCGGGCTCAACCCCATGGAATGACAACATGGTTTTCACACCAAAAATTCCTATAATTCGTAGCCTGTGAGGATTGAAACCTTGCACCACCAACTCCTCTGAATGGATGCAAACATAAATCCTCCTTTAGGGTGTAGCCCGTGACAACGCTCCTGCCCAATAAATCAAATAGTTTGGATTGATCAGGATTGATAGTCCAAGATCCTCCTCGGACTGGAACATGCTCGACCATAACCTCTCTGGCTCATCTTGACTCTACCACAAAAGGACACCTATCCTCTTCTACATGTCACTTTTCCACATGGTAGTTTCCAATACATATTCCCTTGCATATTTGTCCCTTGACATGGCATGCCAATGTGGCATACTGACTCAGCAAGAGGACATGTAATTCTTCTTCCACTTATGGCCCTTTCCAAGAGAATCTGCTCATTTGATAGATCAGACGATCAACATCCATGCCAACCAACAACCCGGATCATCGCGAGTTCCTAACTTGCATGGTATTTAATGAAGCCATGTGACCCTGATAGATCTAATGGTTGATATATACTCAATTTGATGACCCTTATCCATTTTAGGCTCAATATGCATGATAGTTAACTCGATCGAACTTCCCAAATATGTTTTTTCTGCAAACATTTTCCTGCGATAACTGAGGACTGATAATTACTCTAGTCGATGGCCCAGATTTACATGGGTCCTTAAAATTATTGATGGTTAACATGCTTAACCATATCCCAACGGGTCTAATGTTCTAGATCAATCGTAGGTTGATGGCTCTCATTCATTTAGGTCGATGGATCTCATTCATTTAGGTTCTCATTCATTTAGGATTTCAACGGGTGTCAATTTACCTTGTCTCCTTATCCTTTCACAACACTTGCAGACTCATGCCTTTGTCTTAGCCTCATGGAAAACCTATGAATCTTTCCTATGCCCTACTTCCCAATGTACGATCGAGATTTAATCTCAACACCCGACGAACGGTTCAAATCTTTATGGGATTAAAACTATAGAATTCGGCAAGACATCATGTCTACACCAAATAACCCCTCCATGCAACCATTTACATGGATTCCATATCATCCAAATGTGAACTCCACGTCACTCTAATTTCACTATATAGCAAAATATTCAAAATTTTCCAAATTTCACGAAAATTTATGATTTTCAAGAAATGGTTGGGTTGCTCAAGCGTTCGCCAGCTCGACCTCTATGCAAAAGATGATATTTATTTTGTAATTCAACTCATATGGCCCAAGAATTATAAACAACACTTTGATACCAATCTATAACATGCCCCACTTCCCAGATACCTCTCAGTCTCGCCATCCTGGGTGATTTCAACTTTTTTGATACCATTCTCATGAATAAAGAACATGATAACATACTTGAAAATAACAAGAAACATGCATGACTATAAAATAAAATGTAAGATGCCATGCACAACAATGAACAACAACAAGCATGACATAAACTTATCATAGATATAAATTAAATTACACAACAAAAATAAATATCAACACAGAAAAACCATGACAAATATTTATCTTTTCAAATATTCAATCCACTAGCTAGTTACAAATGCCAGACGTTCCACCCAACCTTAGACACTACCGTTCTATGTCTCAACAATAAGTCACCCTCGAAATAGGGCTATGAATCCACAAGGATGGGTCCTAGGCTGACTCTTAGTTTCCTAAACTACTCAGCTATCAAGCTCTCACAATTTCTCAACCACATAGAAATCCCAGTTTACCAGTTCTCTTCCCCCTTCAGCCTACACAACCTAAGGAGAATGAACCCTCTTCACTGCCACACAATGCCTTAGGTTGTCCACCTTTCCAGGGATCCAATGCTACTAATAAAGAAATTTCAATGCTGAAAATATGAGGATTCATAACTGTGGATAAGTTTTCTCAGCATGCCAATGCATCTCATGCACTTAGGCATTCAATCTCTACTAGAAACATCGATAGTTCCTAAAACCACCAACCATGGCTCACTACCTCTAGAAATCTATTTCCCATGCCCAACACCAAACCCAAATTGAGCAAGAAGGAAATAATGATGAACCCAAAGAGGTAACCAGAATGAAGAAACAAAATGAAGCAACCACGAATGACCAACAATGTAACCAAGTAACCCCCAAAAAACCCACAGGAAGGTTTTATATCATGAATTCTTAGGCATAATGTGGCCTCCCCAAGAGACTCACGTGACCCTTCCCCTTCCCACTAAAATCAAGGGTAAAAATAGAATTATAAAAATATAAAGGCTTAGACCCTTATCCCCTCCTCTCTCATGGAATTGTAGCCCCCTATAATTCTTGTCCTTGTGCATCTCACAACCAACGATGTATTTTATTATTAAAATGTTCAAAGTATAACATTTCTTAGGCTCTTCCTCCTTTTCAATTGTTCAGGCACTCCGGCCCTTTTCAACAATAAAAAAATACATTATTAAGTTGGGGACTCAAAATCGAGGTATTACACTCAATCCTATTTGAGGGGAAGTAAAAGGGATGATTTTATGTGTTGAACCTCCTCCCTAACTATATGGTTGGAAACTCTTCCCTTCTAAATCAATAAATGAGAGGATCTAGGTTATTTGTTTCTTATTCTTGCTATGGTCCTTCATTTTGGATTAACTCATATCCTTAATGGTGTGAGCCCTTATCCCCTAAATTGTTGAACTCTCTATCACACGATGAACAAACAACATTTCTTCCTCTTGAGCAATGTCAAACTTTGGGCCTTTTCTTCTTGAGAGACTTAGATTTTTACCCCTAACAAAATTTTGTAGTGTTTAGCAACAATATTAAAAAATAATTCCTCAACAACATAAATGGCTTACCTTGGTCTTATTTTTCCAGATGCTTCTATTCCTTATTTTGATAAGGTGATAGTAGCCTAGTTCTATCTTCAATATCTTATTCAAATTTTAGTTTAGCAATAATTTCTTTATCTAGGGTATTCTTCTTTGGGTATCCTCTATGTAGATGACCATATAGGTGGTGGATACTTCATCTAAAAAGGATTTTTACAAAATCTAGTGTATACCTATAGGACCAATCTCCAATATCTATATCTATTCCTTCAAGTAAACCATCCCCAAGGTTCATATCCACACAAATCCTAGTAATAAAGACATTAGGCTAGGTTGCTTGTCTTTTCATCAATGTCCAAAAATTACACATCTTGTTCCCTATCAAATTTGGGACTCTCTTAGTCCAAATATCCAAGGTTAGAGAGTGTATCTTGATCCACAGTGACTAAATGTCAACTATATCCTTCATAGGGTAAAAATTAAGAGTCCATTTCTTGATGGACAATATGGAGTTGTCCCAGTACCACTTACCTTATCAAATGATCTATCTATCCTTCCCTAACTTGAAGATAAATGTTATCCATTCCCTGGACATAATGTGGAAGATTGATCCATATCCCAACTGTTGCTTCTAGACTTGATAGATCCACCAACACATTATTTTGTCTAACATCATCCTTCCATGAAATTTTCCCACTAATTTTGTTTCCTATAAAATTATGGCTTGATCCATAACCACATCAACGCCCATAACCATCTTCATCTTCTCCTTTTTGAGATTAACACACTTCACCTTCTTCTTCCACCTTTTCCTTATGTCTCCTACATGCTTCCCACATTTAGTCATCTGCTACAATCCTTGATTCATTGATTCCCTCTAGATATATCCTCAACAGATAATGGAACCCTCTTAGGATTTTGCATGGAAGATTGACTTGGTTCATCAATTATTCTTATGTCCAAATTTGATTGAGTAGATTCATCGATGACCACTTCCTTCGTTGAATCCAGATGGTGAACATTGTGGAATAGGGGAGATGTTCTATGGGTCTACTTAGAGAACTATCCACCATCAATACCATTTGAGATGACCTTGTATCTTCTATTCTACCACTACAAGGAAAACATTGATTAGTGGAGGTTTTTATGGAACCACTTCTCCCTTCTCTATTTTTAGCGGAGGTGGGAAATATGAGGTTTTATTACATATTTTTTGTTTGGTGTGTTTCAACCATATTGTTGCATCAACGCATAACCATACCACTAGCACCAAGGTAGGTTAATATATTTCATAAAAAAGATCAACCAATTTTTATAGAAATCCTTATTGGTGCACCCAATTTTTTAAATAACGTTGATGCATAATAATATGTGCACATTTATAGGTTTATAATTTTCAAAAGTAAAATCTCATCAATGCTCCCAATATATTTAATTTTATTAGTGTGTAATCTTGCCATGCACACCAAGTTAGGTTAAAATATTATGTAATACAATATTAGCTTTTTTTTTTCAAAAAATGTTTTTATTTTTATTTTTTATCAGTCCATCTGATATATTAATCAGCGCTATTGCGTAAAAATACCAAGCACACTGATGTAGGTTTAAAAAATTAACACACACACACACAGACACACACAGACACACACACACACACACACACACACACACACACACACACACACACACACACACACACACAATTGATGCACCCTATAGATATACATGCACTAAGGCATCAAGATATAAAGTGCATTGCAGTAGGGTATTAATTTTTTTTATCGAACTGGAATTTCATTTCTAAAGTTATTTAGTGCTTTAAGCCATACATGCACCGATGCTTGTTATCCCCTATATGTATACCTTATTGTGTAGTGCTATCAGATTACTGAATTTCTTGGTTCCTTCACTTCCACAGTGGATTTGTGTTCATTTTAGAATTTTCCAAATGGTACCAAAATTTTCATTTTTCTCTGTGTGGCAACCATGCCTCCTACTAGAGAAGATATTAGGTAAACTGATTCTTATCCCTTAATTTACATTTTCCATAGTTTAAAATTTAAAACTAGGTTTTAATTTGGTCGTTTTTTTTTTTTTTAATTCCATTGCTCTGGCCCTATCATTCAACTTGCACCACTTATCAATGCTCTTATAGGATGCATGGGCATGCAGTTCTCCATATAATTGTAAGGACACTAAAGAGTTAAATTTAATGCACACAAATTTTATGCGCTCTCTGAAGTGCTAATAAATGCATAGATGCACTGGGAGTGGTGTTCCACATAATTTTAGGGGCATTGAAAATGTTCAGTAATGATATTGGATGTTGTAGGTGCACACATAGATCCATCAACTCATTGTTCCTATTTAAGAAACACCCATGTGAGGTTCCTATATAAGAGGCGTCAATGCATGGTGCATCTAATCATTCCATGCACACTAGACAATGCTAAGAATGCACAGATGAATTTCCTATGCTCTCCATTGTGCTAATGAATGTATAGAGGTATTGTTAGTAGTTCCCTATTTTCACGTGATGAAATGCGTAACCTTGGTAACAACACCTAGGATGTCAATGCTCTTTTTCATTTGTAGCGCATCATAGTTATCGATGCATTGGAAAATATTATGACATGCTAGTATAAGTGTGGGATAATAAAACCGATGCAGTAATAGGGAAATCACATAGATAACATATAATATTTTTAACACTAATCAATTTGTGAAGTTTTTTGTAAGAGCACTGTTACTAGTTGTTGACCCATTTTCATGCATCCCGTTCTTGTATTTTTATACCATATATAGAACCCTTTTTTTATTTTCCACCCATTTTTATTTTGTTTATACTTGGGAACAAATTTTACAACACTTAGATATTTTATTTATTTGTGCGAGATTCCTTATCCTATGCAGAGATTCCTTTTTCTATAAGAATTTACCCACACTTCGCACAACACATTCTCCTGCACAAGTCATGCCCCACACAACCCAATACTTAGTTTATTTTAACCTTCCCTTTTGTGCGAAGGACCCATCATCACTCTGCTCTTCACACAAACTGTGCACATCCTTTTCTTCCACACAACTCTTGTGTGGAACACCCTACATATCCCACTCTCTGTACTCGCCATACCTTCACACCTCCACATTTCCGCACTTCTGAAGTTCCACACGACTAATGTTATATGGATTGGTCTCTCTCTATCTATACTTAGTGAAATTTTCATAAGTATTGTGCAGCTTGCACATTCTTCAAGGGTCATTCATGAAACATTAATGAGTTATGATTTGTAAGGTAAAGGGAAGTGATCCGAGGATAATGTGAATTAATTATCCCGCTTTCCTATGAATCACTTTCTTTTCAAAATAACTTCCATTTGCGGTTGCCCATATATCGAAAGGAATTTGTATGTATGGAAATGATGTTTTAATAAATGTAATTAATGCACTTAGATTTTAAACAGGATCGGGCTCCATAATTCATAAGTGACCGTGTCACATATATCAAACTGCAATGGAAGAATAAGGAATATGGTAACTAGAAGAAGGAAAGAGCCTTTTTGTGGAGATAATACTAACTATCTCACCCGCTAAGACAAGGAATTCCATTGGTCCGTGGCATATCAACGGTGTTAGAGATTAACTCTTGAACAAAGGTAAAATAACAAAATCTAGAGGACATGCTTGGTAAATGCTGGTTGTATGCCTAAAGTTTTTGACTTCATAGAGCTAGTTTCCTAGTGTGCTCATAGATTTGATCCAAAAATTAGAACAATTCAATTAGTGCTTGCAGGGAAGAACCTTGTTCTATTAACTCCAAAAGTATTTGAAAGGATGCTTCGATTGCCCACTTCCAATAAATGTCGCAAGCTTTTGGAAGCTGACTCTTTCATGGATTCTCAAGGTGGTGGAGAGAATTTGTTAAAATATTTTATGGTTCCATTCGTAGAAATTCCTTTCGACCTCTCGACCATCGACATATCTTTGTTGGGGGAGCCATATCATGATTTTTCATGGCTGTTCATGCGCTTAATGGGACTAGAATCCACTTCTCACATTCCCAGGTCAATTTTGTATGTATTGCATTTTTTTTCCGAAAAGAATCCATCTTTGACTGGGCTGAGGTAATCTCAAATGTGATTTCCTTTCAGTTGGAAAACTATTTAAAGAATCAAATATTTTTCATGACTGCGTATTTGGTCTTGGCAGTCACCTACTATAATGTCTTTGAGGTATTTCCCTTAAGAGGAAATTTAGATGTTGATAATGAACCAATTCAATTTTGGTGCCCTATTCTTTGGAAACATAAGGCACCATTCCATTTTTTCCTTATTCAATATAAATTCCTTAATTTAGATATATGTTGACTGGAGTTGCACCAAAAAGAATAAATTAACTTAAGGACGTGTTAAGTCCTAAGCCATTGTCTTCAGATCCATTGGCCATTGTCACACCTAATCATAAACCTCCAAGTACACCCAGAAATTTGGTAAGGGTAAGAAAAGCCGCCAAATTTCTATATGGAGTCAGATTGCATGTCGCTGAAAATATTAATAAGCGACTTACTATTATTTCACAAGAATGGGAAGTCACGACAAGTCCAAGGAACCTATCTCAAATAATTTCCAACCTAACAGAATATTTGAAAAAATATTTGGAGAATGATGAAGGCTACTATAAAAGCGCCTTGAGTACTTTTGTTGCACAAGTGACAAGTCTAAGTGACTATCATACAAATCGTGGTAGCTACCTTCAAATTGAAGAATAAAACAACTAACAACATGATGGATGAAAAGGATAAAAATGTAAAGAGATTCAATTGCCAACTGTACAAGAGTAAATGATAAAATAAGCAATGCATTCTTAAAAGCACTAGAAATTTTTAAGGACCTGGAAGGTCCACAATTTGTAAGAAATTATGGCATAATAACAAAAGAACAATTAGAAACAGAGTTGAGCACAATTAAAACATCACGGGCCAACGATTTTGATGAACTCATTGATTTTATGGAGGATGAAATTAAGCAATGGCATGTTACTTTTGTAAATAATAATGAAGACCATTTGGCATCAATAGAGCATATATAGTTCGAGTTTAAATAAATTGAATAAGAAATATTTGTTGGTACTGGTAGATAACCAGAGAGAAGAATGGAGGATCCAAGAGAAGTGGTGGTGTCTAAAGACACTGTTGGATTGAAGCACAAACACACTCCATAATAACACTAGGAGATCTCTCCAGAAGATGATAGAACGATCCATAAGGATAATCTATAAATAGGTTTCATTCATGGACGAAACCAACCGTTGGCCCTTGACCAAGTTTTGAGGATCCTTGGTCATGTTTGACCTACTTTTGGGACTTTGACAGGCTGTAAAATATGGAGCGCAATTCGAAGTGGAGATCGTAGGATCTCGACTCCTTTTTAGGGATTTTTGGGTTTTGGGATTATGTAATAGAAATGGAGATGTCAACCCATGGGTTTACCCATGTTTAGGAATCTTTTGTAATGTATAAATAGATATCTAGGCAATGTAAGCTAGTGGCGAATGGGTGATGCTAAGTGCTAAGCACAAGTGTGTGATGCTAAGGCTAAGTGCAAGTAATAGTTGTAAATGCTCTATGCATACTGTGTGTTGAGAACTTGTAGAGCTAAGTGCAAGTGATTGTAAGAAGGCTTTGTGCTGTACCGAGCTTGAGGAAGGAGGATCTGGCGAGGTGCGCGCATATCTCTTGTCCTATGCGAAGTTTGTTTTGTGCCTCTGTGCATTGAAAGAAGATAATAAAGAGAAGAAGAGTTGGTGGACGTAGCCCTAGGCTGGGGGTGAACCACATATATGCTGTGTTATGGTTGCTTTGTGCATTGTGACTGTTTATTGTTCATATGATTAATGCAATAATGTATGTTTAGATGTATTTGATATAATAGCTTAGTGCTTAGTAAAGTGAATGAATGCTAGATCTGGTCTGTTCCCTTATGATAAGTGCGTTTATATGTTAGATCTGGTTGAATATTGTGCTGCTATGTAATTAGGGTTTTCTCTGCAAAGTGAATACTGTGAACTATAATTGGTAAGTGCTCTGTTAAGGTGTCTTAATCACAAATCAATGTCCCAGCTAAGGTTGCAGACATCTGATTCCTGCAACCACCCCTGCCTCTACCTCGGGTGAGACTTCATCTGCTTCATAGGTGTTGCCGAAAGGGACAATAGTTAGGGTTTTGTTGGTGCACTCTTGAGAATTGAACCCTAGGTCTGCCCCTGTGCCAACAAATGGTTCAGTTGTCTAGACCTAAAACTATGATTGTTGAGAACTGAAGAAAATTAAGCTCTGTGCGTATATCTACTGCTAAAGTGTGCAATATTCTACTTGAAACTGTGATTGCTGAGAACTGAAGAAAAGAAAGCTCCGTGCGTAGATTTGTTTCCCTAGTGCATAGTGTTCTACTTGAATTGTGAAGCTTTGAGCTAAGAAGAGAAGTCATATTTGAAGAAAAGAGGTAAGATCTTAAAGCTTTGTGTCTTGATAAAGGTAAGAACAGTGAAAAGTTTTGATTGAAAAGGTAAGATAAGTGGAATTTTTTGTTTCAAAAGTATGGATCTAGGTATATTTGATAAATTTTGTCCTAACTTGAAAAATAGGGCACAACTAGATGAAAGAAGGTTTTATATGAGTATATCTGATAGAAATAATGAAAGATATGTTATTCCTATGCATAGAAAGAATGTTTGGACTAACAAATGGATGCAGGATCCTAGAAAGATTTTTTTGCAGGTTAGTTATTGTGACCCTAGTGCGCAGTACAGGAAAGGTTGGGGATCGCTCAAAAGAAAGAGAGGAGTAACTCTTTGCTATAGTTGCATAAGACCAGGACATCTTGCGAGGGAATGCCCTAGTAGAATACCTAGTTGTCTTTGTTGTAAAGCTATGGACCATGAAGTTTTGGATTGCCCTATAATGATTGCTAAGGCTGAAAGAATGAATATGAGACAAGAAAACCCTGAGGAAGATAAAGAAACTAAGACCATGACAAAAACCCAGAAAGAATCAAAGAATGTATTGCTACAAATGAAAGAAACCCTGAATGATCATAGAAATATCAACTTATCAGAGATGTTCAAAGAAAAAGAATGCATAGAAACAAGAATAGGAGACTTCGACATTGACTATGTTCTGGATGAGGAAACATAGGTGAATATTATGATAGAAAGAATTTGGGAAATTTTAGGCAAGCCTGCTATGATTCCTTCATTAGGGGGGATAGGATTATTTAGAGGAAAACTGATAACCCTATGTGGAAGACTTACCCAGACATCTATGAGTTCTCATGGAACTTCGACAAAGGAAGAATTTGAGGTTGTTAAATTCATTAAGAACAACGCCCCATTTTCTATGTTATTAGGAAAAACTTGGATTGAGAAAGATCAGGCCAGAAGAAAATAAGAGGAAGTCTTAGAACAAAAGAAGCAAGAATTAAGAGACTTCATGTGGAAGAGTATAACACACTTGATTGAAGAACATGAGAACATATCAAAGCTATTTAGAACTAGAAACTTGGATGTCGAAGTTGAAAGAATACAATAAGACTCACCGAAGAGTAGAGCACCTACCCCAGACAGAGAAGAAGTATTGGTCTTGAACCCTACGAAAGACCATCAACAACGCAAAGTTACTATGTTAGAAGGAGATAAGAATCAGAATGGAAAGATGAATACCGAGAAGAATATTCCAGGGAAGAAGGCTAGAAAGATCATTAAGAAGAGAGCAAAGATATAAAAGTTGCAGAATGTTCCAGAAGGGACTTTGCAGAAGGAAGGTTTGCAAAACTGGAACTTCACCGAGATATCAGAACAACGCAACATGGAACTTCGCCATGGCAAAGAAATATATCTGTTGAAAGCATTATAACCGTTAGCTCGACACCCCAAATGGTTAGAACAACAATTATGATCATAAAGCTCATCTTCAGACCATTGGGACCGTGCCGCAACGGTTAGAACCACATTGACGAAGTCCTCTTGTCTGTTGGAGAGACCCGTTACCTGCTGCCTACTTATTCCGTCGACTATTGCACTGAGAACACTTTTGCAAATTGTATCCAAGCCAACTCATTGCTATCGTGTTGTGTTTATTGATATCGACACCTATTCTATTGCTTTGAGCACTCATTCATCCACTTGAGTTATCCAATCTAAGCATGCATGTCGGATGAGCTCAACGCCGTATAGAAAGTTGATGAATAAGTTTTAATTGACCTTATGGCTAAGAAGGTGATGTCTGTTGGAGCTCAAGCCTCATCGACGAGAGGAGTGCAAGCCTCCCCATCGAATGCTCATGGATTCAGACCATCCCAACCTGCAACAGAGAAAAGAACCAATCATCGAGATGAATTGGCGAACGTGAAGTTAATACCGACTATCCTGCCCGACTTCATCCAGCCTTTGGCTGGTGCGGTCAGTCATGAAAATGTCCCAAAAGACTTTGATTACATCATGGTTATTGCATACCTCCCGAAGGGGATACTTGCAATTAGAACGCAGCAGGATAAGATTGCGACATTAAAATTCAATGACTTCAACCTAGGGGACCGAAAGAACTACAACATGCTCACTCCTTACAAGTATTTGACCAGGACGAAGGGGAAGAACTTGAAAATAATCTGTTACCACAGAGGATACCTATGGATATATAGACACATCACAATCGATCCGACGTTGATCCATAGGATCACTAGATTCAGCATGCGGGGACCCGACCCACAAGACTTCTACCCAGGGAAGGCTACAGATCACGCATTGGCACAGAGGATCAAAGACACATATGGCGATGTAGAAAAGGGAACACAAGGCTATAAGGTAGCTTCCATCCAGAATGGCGCAGTGTGCATGGCCTGCCAGCTAATCGTAGGAAAGATTGTGAGAAAGAACAGACCTACATAGGTCACCAGATTCGTTGTTTACCTCACTGGGAAATATGTAAAAGGACTCTAGATGAACTGGGCGAAGTACCTAGTCAACCAAATGGAATTGGATTTTTGTGAAGCTCAGGATCAAGGCTATGAGTTCCACTTTAGTTGGCTCCTGATCCTCATAGCATTTACTGCTTGGGAGATGCCGAAAGGTGTGACCTTCCCGGACATTGAGCTGTTCGAGCCGCTCGCTGCAAAGTTCACCACGCTTTGGTACTCGAGCGATATTGGAAAACAGTGGCAGTCAAATGCAATATTCCATACGTACTATCTCCAATTGAAGAGGGATATCAAGGCTGTCCCTCGCATGACGTCGAACACCCTGCACCGATTCATACCTCTCATGAAGTTCCGCGCAGATCGACACTTAATTTATATCACTGCGTGTGTAGACAAGCATAAAGAAGAGCTTCAATCATACTATAAGCTCACAAAGGAGGACCTTGAGGAGATAACTAAGGACTGGTCTGCAGAGCTTTGTATCCCTGCTGACCCTGCAAAAATGTCTGATCCCGAACTCATTGACAACTCAGAGGCCACTCATGACACACCTGGAGCCAACATAAGGAAGAAGACTGAATATGTACAAAACTTGAGCAATGCATCAGAAGAAACCGCTTTAGTATCACCTAGACGAGGAGGTGATGAAGAAGTAGATAGAGAATATACCAATGGAAAATAAGATCAATAGAAGCCGAGCGAAGTAACACCGCCTAGGGATCCTGTTGATGAGGCTGATCCCTCTAAGAAAAGAAAGGTTCCCCCCATGAAACCTATCTTGAGGAAGAAATCCAGAGCTAGTAAAACCACGATGCAAACTGTGCTCATGGTTGATGACTTCGACTTCATCATTGTAGCTATAGCAGATGACTCGCATTACGTCTTGCAGAAACATGAAGCCAAGCAGGAGGAGATGTACGACAAAATTGAGGTTTAACTCAGAGGGGTACACCATTCCCTTCAATCTAGCCGCACAATATCCACTGCACCCCCACCATCAGAAGAACCAAAGTTGGGAGATGAGCCTACCCAACTCCACAGACTAGCTGATGCGACCGAAGCTCTCCTTCTTCGCGCATAGGAAGAAACAAAACATGACACAAAGGCCCTAAAACAGGTACAAAAAGTAAGCATAGAGAAACGTCAAGCTACGTAGCAGGAGAGAGTTTCTCTCCAAGAAAAGTTTGAAGAGGAGAAATCACAAATCCAACAGGAGAAAGAGCAGTTTCTCCTAGAATAGCTCGGTGTCAATTAAGCAGTCAAAAGAGCACTTCACTCTGTCACAGGCTTAAATAAAAAATCGAAAGAACCAGTAGAGAATCAAATAGCGCAACTTGCAGAAGCTATCCAATAGCTTCAATAGAGAATTGCAGATTTGGAGCTATGAACAATTCCCAACACTCCGCCGGATGTACGATATCAAAGAGAAGAAAATGCTCGAAGCACAGTTGAGAGAATTAAGGCCCTCACCATGGAATGTAAACAACTAAGTGATCATAGTGCCCAAACTTATGAGCGACTCATTGAGGATCCTGAATTGAAGGCATTGGAGTCATAGCTCTAGGAGGCAAAGCAACAAGCAGAAATAATATAGACGTAGTTGAAGCTCTTGTCAATAGTCAAGAGGATGAAGCGATCCCAAGAACAACACGCTACTCAACAACAGGTCCACACCATTCAGATAAAAGTCATGGAAGTGACTCAGAGGCTCCAACGAATCCAGGATGAGGCTTGCCAACTATTCGGAGAGATTGAAGGCCGAGGAGCAGAGCTAGAACAAGTTGTCATTGTGGCTGGACAATGCTTAGAGGGACCTGTCAACGAACCATTTATCCAAGATTTCGCTAAGAAGGAGGCCTTGGTGTGGAAACAGGTTGAAGTAGCTCGAGCCAAGCTTGAGGATTTTGAAGCAGAGCTACCGAGACCAGAGTGACTTGGGACGAGTCAAAGGTGAGTGTTGGGGGCCTGTTGGCCCTGGACCAAGTTTTGAGGATTCTTGGTCATGTTTGACCTACTTTTGGGACTTCGACAGGCTGTCAAAGACGGATCACAAGTCGAAGTGGAGATCGTAGAATATCGACCCCTTTTTAGGTCTTTTTGGGTTTTGGGCTTATGTAACGGATATGGAGATGTCGGCCCATGGGTTTACCCATGTTTAGGCCTCTTTTGTAATGTATAAATAGATAGCTAGGTGATGTAAGCTAGTGGCGAATGGGTGATGCTAAGTGCTAAGTGCAAGTGTGCGATGCTAAGGCTAAGTGCAAGTAATACTTGTAAATGCTCTATGCATAGTGTGTGTTGAGAACTTGCAGAACTAAGTGAAAGTGATTGTAGGAAGGCTCTGTGCTGTACCAAGCATGAGGAAGGAATATCTGGTGAGGTGTGCGCATATCTTCTGTCCTATGCAGAGTTGGTTTTGTGTCTTTGTGCATTGAAAGAAGATAATAAAGAGAAGAAGAGTTGGTGGACGTAGCCCCAGGCTGGGGGTGAACCACGTATATGCTGTGTTATGGTTGCTTTGTGTATTGTGATTGTTTATTGTTCATATGATTAATGAAATAATGTATGTTTAGATGTATTTTATATAATAACTTAGTGCTTAGTAATGTGAATGAATGCTAGATCTGATCTGTTCCCTTATGCTAAGTGCATCTATATGTTAGATTTGGTTGAATAATGTGCTGCTCTGTAATTAGGGTTTTCTTTGCGAAGTGAATACTATGAACTATGACTGCTAAGTGCTCTGTTAAGGTGTTGTAATCATAGATCAATGTCCCAATTAAGGTTGCAGACATCCAAGTCCTGCAACCACCCCTGCCTCTACCTTAGGTGAGACTTCATCTCCTTCGCAGGTGTCGCCAAAAGGGCCGATAATTAGGTTTTTGTTGGTGCGCTCTTGAGCATTGAACCCTGAGTCTGCCCCTGTGCCAACACCAACAATCATAGGATGGAGTTGGTTGTACCTGTCCATAAAATGAGGATCTAGAATCCAAATGTGGAAATGGTCAACCATATTTTGTCGACGGTTGACCCAAAGAATTGGCCAACTCCCTTAATAGACAAGGTGAGGTTTACGATAGAACCCAATGTTCGAAGACCCCCATGTAAACTCAACTTGGAGGAAAACAAATTACATAGCACACAAATTCCCCCCCTAAATTTGTTTTGACTACAAAATCTGATCAAATATGGTACATAAACACTCTTGAAGAAGTTTAAAAATTGTCACCATCAATGATGATTAATGCAAAAAGGAATTCATCTGTTGCAAAATTGTTTTCCAAACACAATCCTAGTTGATATGTCGACTAGAAAACAAGACAACACATCCAAGTCGATTCAACAAGAAGCAATTGAGTCAATAGAAAGACATCTGTTGGGTTTACACATTAACAACTGTAATTACTCTCCCCCTTAAACACAATTGAGGGATCAAAGTATCAACAATAGGTCTCATAAAAAACACCAATTAGCAGACAAATCAGTCAAAACTCAGTCAATGAATACTCAGACGAAATCTAGTTGAACCTTAGTTGACCAATATCTCAGTCGACTATCATGTTGGGTTGATCCTCGATCGATATATTCCAAAGCAATCAATAAGAAAGAGGAATGATACATGACTATACAACTGATGATACACAACGATATGAAGTCCTTAAGCATATTTTTAGATTCTCCCATGACCATTCATCAATCCAACCATAGACTATCCTGGTAGTCGGTACCGGTCCATGGTTGTGTCTTTCACATCTCTTATACAAGGATCATAAAGCATGATTGTCATTCCTTCGATTTTTACGACAAGGATGATGATAGAGCATAAATTTATGTGCTATCTAATCAAAGGAATTTGGCCCAGGTTTTGATGTACTCTCAGGAGTAGAACAACCCAACATATCAACAACAATGTCATCAACAACAATGTTCTCAGATTATGGTGTGTTAGGAACAACCAACTCATCAATATGTTCAACACAATCAATAGTAGGTTGCTCTTCTAGAAAACCAGTCTGAACTCCACATGCAACAAATAAAACTTCCTTGGTCACAACAAGGCTAGTTATAGGCAATGGTGCAACAACATTATCATAGCCAAGACCTATTCTTGGTGAATTCATATCAAGTGTAATAGGAATAACAATACCCTGTTGATTCTTCTCAAGTCCTCCTCCAGTGTATCCCATCTTGCTGAGCAGTCAAGACCCAATACCTGTAGTGTGTTTTTAAAATATGGGAGAAACAACACAATCATTAGTCTTAGTGCACAAATCAACAACATATTGCTTACAAAGAGCACTAGGGGGTGAACAAGTAATAGGTGATCCCGACAAATCAACATCATCAGTCTTCTTCTTATCATTCAATAGTCAGTGAAATTATTCTTCAAGGTTTTTTTTGCAGTCCTACAATCCCTAGATAGTCTCATCCTTCTCAATCAAATTCAATAATATGGCATCATAATATTCTTTCAGATCCTGATATTCATCAAATAGGCGATTGTTATCTTCTCAAAGAGGAACAAATTCTTCACGAAGCTCATCAACAGAGGCCTGCAAATGGGTAACTTCGTTTTCCAGTTGGGTATTGGATTCTTCTAGTCTATAAATGTTTGTCTTTAAGGACATATTTATTCTATGAGAAAGAGTTTTCACTTCCTTCTCAAGATCATTGACAAGATCTGATTTATTGCCAAATTCATCTACTAGATCCTGAAAAATAATCTCCATTGTTTGTTCTAGGTCAATAACATTGCTAGATTTCTCATCAAATTGTACTAAAAGGATAGTTTGAAACAGGGAAGCCTCATCTTCTAGATAAGGTATGGGATATCTCTAGTTCATTCTTAATTCCTTGATTCTCTGTCTGAAAACATGCAATGACATTCTGCAAGTTATTGACCTTTGTACTAAGTCGATTATGAGATTCTTCTAGGGTAATGTCCTTTTTCTCACAAATCTCCTTCAATTTATGAATCACTAGGACTTCATCTTCATAAAGAATGCCTATCTTTAATTGAATTGAAATTACAAGTACTAGGTCATCCAAGTTGTAATGGAAGTCGACCACAAATACAACAAACCAATGCAAAGGTACTGGTCGACAGATGAAGGTTCTATTCGATGCCAAGAGATGGATCAAATGTATCTCAATCCACATGATTTTTCAATCAAGTGAGGAAACCCAACAAAGGGAGCCAATACAAGTTGAGTAAACCCTGGGGAGCCAGACAATTTTCCTAGAAGATATGTATAGTTGTGGATCGAGAGCTAAGGCATGAGTTGCACATGTCGACCATCTATGCCAAGAATCCATCAATTGAGAATGGTATGTGGGCGGATTTTTATTCCAGTTGAGCCAAGAACAAAAGGATATGCAATTCAAGGTAGATCTGATCAGATCTAGTTTAGTCGAACCAAAAATCCGTCGAATCTTCCTCTAGTCGCCACAAAGACAGGTTGGGCGTGAAGTCGAGGAGTTTAGCAGTCAAATATGGAAAGTTGATTTAGTTCTCTGGCGATACTCTAATTGATTTGACCAAATATACAATAAAATTGAACCAAAACATGAGCATACACTTCGAGTCTAGGAAGAATGTTGGTCAAGTTGAGGTTGGTTACTGAGTTGAGCCAAAGAAAGGAGGCTAGTGTGAAAAAAAAAAGTTAAGTCCGTCTTCAATTTGTCAATGGATAAGTAAAATAATCAACAAAAGAAACCAATGAGGGTTTGATCCATCCAGTCTTTAGGTAGCGAAGAATGAAAAATCAATTTCCATAGGTTGACCAAGTCACAATTTCAATTGGACAAGCATAGTTGATCCAAATAGACCCAACTTAAAAGCACCAAGTAGACTCCGGTAGTTGACGTGGCCAAGTTTGTTAAAAAAGGAGGAGCTACTAGTGGATCAATTAACGTATCCGTAATGAAAGACACACACAAAAGAGAAAGGAGTTTTGACGGTTCAGTATAAAATCCTAGTTGAGTTTTAAACAACTTCAATAGATCAACAAACATGAAAAAATAAGGCATCATGCCAAAAGAGAGATCAGAGGTGTATAACAATTCTCAACAAGGATCAAACGACTTCATCACTGTCTTAATATCATCCGATTCTTCTATGCGAACCTGAGATCATAAGACCATCTTCTCTGATACCATGTTGGGATAGGTAGATAACCACATAGGAGAACGAAGGATCCAAAAGAAATGGTGGTGTTTAAAGACACCATTGCACTAAAGCACAAGCACACTCCATGAGAGAGAAAGGAGATCTCTCTCCATAATGATAGATCGATCCATAAGGATTATCTATAAAGAGGTTATGATCATGGTCCAAACCAATAATCACATGAAGGAGTCGATTGTACCTATCCATAAAACAAGGATATGGAATTCAAATGTGGACATAATCAACCATATTTAGTCGATGTTCGACCCAAAGAATTGGTCAACTCCCTTAATTGAAAAGGTGAGGTTTACAATGGAACCTAATGTTCCAACAATATTATTGCTAAGGGTTAAAAAAGACATCACTGTCACATCGATGATGGATTATATTGATGAGTGGCTCAATAATTCATTGGCGGAAACAGTCAACCTAGAATAACTACTGAAAAACAGTTATTTCAAGAAGGCTCACTGCCCATATATAAGGACAAAAGAACCTAGAAACAAAATAAAAAAGACATCACTTTCAATATAGAAAGACATCCATCCATCCATCTGCCATTCCTTTGCCATTTTGTGAGTGTTTTTATTTTCATAGCATTTCCCTTCCTTTCATCCTAGTCTTTGATCATCCAACTTTATCAAGTGAATTTCTCATTTGTAAAGCTAATTCCTAACCACATTTCTATTTTTCTTCCAAGTTTCTTCTACTATTTTATATGGTCCACAAGATCCCAAATCCCAGTCCATTTGGACGAACACATTTACTTTTATCATTTAAGTATCAAGAACATTTTGTCTTGCGATAAGAAAACACTATATTCGAACTTGAACATTCAATTTGTAATATTTTTGACTCTCGTAGAGAGCTATTTCCAGGAGTTCATAACATTTGTGTTTTTATTATTATAAAGAACGAAATCTCATGTGTGTTTCTCCTATGAATATTACGAGTTTTAATGAATGAAATCATTTAAGGTTCTCTTATTTCTTGACCACCATCTTTATTTTTTTGTCTATGAGTCTTGCTTCGAATCCCTTTTCTCATTACCTGAATGAATGGATGTATTTATTCTTTGATGCAAGGTTATCATCTTTTTATAATTCTTTTATTATTTGATCAGTTGTTTTACCATATGGTTCACTCACAAGTGTTTATGTTATGAATGTATCTATGTTTTGAGCAAGTTTATTGAATATCTAAGTGAGAAAGAGGAGTACCACCAATATACAAATGCATAGGGAATATTGATATGTCTTTCAATAAGACCCTAGGAGGTTGACTCTAGTCCCTGATAGGAAGATAGATGAACACTAGTGTGGTATGATAAAAATGGCACACTAGAATTGTTACCGGGCTTTGAAAATCTTGGCACACTGTGTATGGTGCATTTAGTTAAAAGGGACATACTAGTTCATTTAACACATCTTTTAAGGAAAACAAATTAAGTTCAATATTTATTGAATATTAAAAATGGCAATTTAGTATATATATATTTATTTTATAGACATATTTTCCTAATAAGATATGTATGTGAATCAGAGATATCCACAACAATAGTACGTTGACCTGAATAACTTCGTGCGCATATGTGAGGCCAAACAGAGGGAGAGAGATATGTTACCTCATCCTATTACAAATTATACTGTCTCTTTTTAAGGGATATTGGCCTTCTCAAATTTTATGAGGAGGATAACTCCCTCGAGGGGCACATAGACTTATTGATGTAGTTTATTTGTCATTGGGATCATGTTAGGTAGGCCTTATTGGGATCACATCATTGGGATCTATAATACTAACCCAAAGAGGAGGATATTTATTTTATCATTGAGCTATCTAGGAGGGGGGAGGATTTTATCGATATCCTTGATTTTCCACCTAGTGTTGTGGGTGAGATTCAACTATCATATATGAAATGTTATGTGACTATAGACATCACCACCCTAGTGATTTCATGGTTTTTGGGGGCCAATCAAGATTGCATACTTTTAAAGTAGAAAATGTTAGGTGCTTGTGCCTAATCATCATAACACTATCACACCATATCTCTGATGGACAATACATTAGTTACCCTCTGAAGTATTATGTAAATAGTTTATTTCATAGGCCTAGAATGATTAGGTAGTCTTCCATTATTTTATGATAGTTTTTTTATTTCTTTGGATCACTGTCCTAGCATGTTTGAGGGGAGATGTATCTTCCCCTTTAATTTAGAGTTGTTCAATTTATTGTTTGAGAGGTTTCTAGTCACTTGAACGAAATTAAACCAACTCCCTTGTAGGTCAATGACCGATGTACATATGCATATGTGGGGGAATATGTTTCCCAAAAGGGGGTAACCAAAGCACCCTTGTAGTCCATTAATTCCAAATGTTTTGGCTCTAATAACTAGCGAGGATGATCCCGTAATTGATCTTGTACAATATCCATATGATGCAATGGACTATTGAGGATCTCTGAACATCCTATTTCATTGTGATGAGCCAAGAAATGCGAGATGTAATATTATCATTATCTTTTTATTAATCTGGTTGCATATTTTTTTGGTCTTATTTAATGTTCATGTAATTGGTTATAAGGTTTTGCTTAAATAGTCTAATTATTTCCATCTATATTTTTGTAGATATTAGCTCACATGTTAATGAGGGGCCTCCCCAACCTAATGCAAAGATGGATGAGCCTAATGAGCTAGCTCATGTGAATATAACTTGCATGCCATGGAAATCAAATTGTAGATTTTGTTAGCAAGTGATGGATCGATTATGTACATTGATAGTTCTCTCTGGAGTGATGCTAGTTAAATATTGAGTGATTGTGTAGGACCTTAAGCTCATATAGATATATGTGATCCATCCTCATGATATGGCGTTATTGATGCATTATATTGTTGGTTCCCTCAACATACTCTAGAGGTTAGAGGCTCATCAATCTGATTTGTCTTCTAAGGATGATACTCCTCCACCTCCTTCTCCTCGCCCACCTCCTCATTTATCTCCTTCCCCACCTCCTCCACCCATGCCACCAAATGCACCACCTACTACTTCACCTATGCCACCACTTGCACCAGCGAACCACATATTGCACCATCCACCGATTCACCTACTGCATCGACTACTGATCTTATAATCACTATGGTCTTATTGGGTGATATAGATGTTGTTGGAGAGATATATAAGACCTTAGTAGATTTCTTATCTATCAAAGGTATCAATGCATATGGGTCTAGTAGCAGACCTGATAATAATGGAAATGTATATGGATTATTGCGATGCATATTATTTGACATATATATTTGACTTGAGATGTATATTTGACATATATATTGGTTTTGATATCATTGTTCATGTTTACTATGCATTTTCATATACTATGAATTTTCATATCACATGTTATTTTATTTATTAAAAAGTATTATGTGTATGTTTTTTTTTTTAAATAAAAAAGGTTAGTACCTGCTATATTAGATTATCTCAAAACTTTGACAAAATAAACAGAGTCATGGCTACAGTCACCAAAAATGCTGCCGGTAACCGGAAACCAACATTAGTGGGAGGCATCTAGCAGTTATACAGTAATACATTAAGAAAAGAGACATCTGTCCTGCCCGTAGGAAACCAGGACAGATGCCAATGGTCTAGATAAACCTAGAACAATTACACATTAAAACTAAAAAACCTGGAAAACAGAGGAACCTAGGCACCCGGTGACGTGTCGCTCCCTCCAGTCCCCGCCGGAATGGCAAAAGTCTGCGTGCACAGGGGGCACTTTTGCTGAGCTGGAGCCCTGGAGAACGCGTCAAGGAGAAAATCTATGCATTGGCCCATGATGAGAGCCCTGTGTTCCAAGTCCGCAATGTGGCTATGGAGCTTGAACACCAAGGCCAGGTGTTCATCACTGAGGAGAGGACCATGCGTTCCGCCACCTAGGCCACTAGGAGGAGCAGTGTTCAGTTCCACAACTTCGCCAATGCCAACTGCAAGCTTCCTCTGCACCACAACCGTCTCTGCTTTCACCATCTTCTCGGCACCTGTAGCTTGCAGGTCACCCGTCCATGGGATTTCTTCCACCACGCAGCCAGGAAGGTCATCGTCCTTAGTCGGGATGCACTTGGTGCCCTGCCTGCTGAGCGTCTCCATGGCACTTGGCTTCTCGTCGCACGGCAAGTCCCCAATCGACAGGTCCTCCTCCACAACACAACCTGAAAACAAATCCGCAGGCTCGGTCTCCTTCTCAGCCCTGCTGCAGCCAACTCCCTGTTCAGCGATGGTGTTGAGCACCGCCCTCCTTTCAACCCATGCCTTCTTCCTGAGAATGGAAGATGCCAAAGCCAAGGCCCGTTCAAGCTCCTCCTCCCGGCGCCTCTGCGCTTTGTGCGCGTCCCAAGCAGAACCCCGTCGATGCTTTCCTCGCTTCCTGACCATTATGCCCAAGCAAATGCCAATCAAATGCAGAGCCAAATTAGAAAAAAACCAGGTCGAGAGTGGCTGCGGGTGCTGAGCGCAGGCAAGCCAACTCTATTGAGACCCACGGAGAAGCCACCAACCTTGTAAAATCTTCTCAGATTGCAGAGAGAAGGCGGTAAATAACCATGGCATAGCCGCACCAGGAGCCTTCCTCCGCTGCTCGGGCTCAAAATAAAAACCATAACCAAACTGCCGAAGCCTTCGTCCCTCCATAACAACGATGAATTCGTGTGCGCAGGGGGGGTTAATGGTCGCGCGAGGGAGGAGTACCTCCATCGCATGTCCTCTGCTATGGCCGTCCACCATCGTTAATGCGGAGGTGTGGGTGGCGACCATCAACCATTAAACCAGTGCTGAGTGCGAGTCCGGGTGTCACCTCGTCTATGCCGCGTGTCACCCCATCCGGGGCAGTATTATGTGTATGTTAATAATTACATTATTAATGATTTCTCTATTTTTTTAAAATTAAATTAAATTTGATATGTCACATAATGTTTAACTCTGGTTATATGAAATCATTTAATTTGCATTGTGACTGCAAACACTTATAATCATTCAATGCCATATAATGTTAAACTCTTTTTCAAGGTGAATTCTTTGTTGTCTGGGATGATACGATATGTTGATTAATTGTGTTTACATAATTTATTAATTAACTGATTGAATCAATGATTGCATGATTTATTTAAAATTTTAAATCATTTTTTTATTAAATAATATTTTTTAATTTATGAAAAACAATATTGCAAACCATATTTTTAAAATTTATAAATTTTAAATATTTTTACTAAATTAATATTGATAGAATTAAAATTTTGATCGCTAAATATAACAAAATAATTATCCCTCCAATTTTATATATTGATAATATATTGCATATTCAATCAATAAAATAATTCTAAATCATATTTGATTAATTTTAAAAATCTATTTGTTTGATTAAATCTTTTAGTATTAAGTCATGAAAATAATTCTAAATTATTATATCAAATATAAAAAGAGATAAATAAACCTTCAATTGAAGTGACCTTGACACACAATAATAGTTGCTAATATTAATCTTGCAAATACTGATAATATATTGCATATTAAATCATGAAAACAATTCTAAGTCAAATTTGATTATTTTTTTAAATCAATTTATTTGATTAAATCTTATTTTTTTAATATGGAATACATATCCCTAGGAAACCCACTAGGTGCTTCCCTTCATTTTGAGTATGGTACCTAGGGTAAACTAGATTTTTTAGAAGCTCAAAGCATTGTCAACATAGGGCTCAAGGCCATTACAACACTATACTCATTAAGAGCTCAACATGTCACTTGCGGAAATTGAACTTGGGTAGGGAGGATAACAATCACTCCTTCCAACCACGTGAGCTAGACCCAATTGACATTTGATTAAATCTTCTATTAAATCATGAAAATAATTCTAAATTTTAATATCATATATAAAAAGAGATAAAATGCTTTCAACTAAAGTGACATTGATGATAATAGTTGTTAATATTAATCCTACCAAAGGGATAACATGCAGATATTGCAATTAAAAATGATTCACAATTTATTGAAGGGATTGATAATTAAAATACATATGGAGTTGGTTAATTATATAAAACCATAATAAAATGACATCCACAACATAAATGTTGAAATAAAACATGTACATATCACTCTTCATTGCCATCACCTTCATTATCTTCCTCACTAGGCATGATGACATTATTGTTCTAAAAAACATGTTTTGATCTCGAGTCATGTCTTAGTGCTAACCATCAATCCTTATCCAATACATTCAAGAGTTAATACATATTAGTTGACTATCACAATCTTCCTTTACATTACTCGGGTCAAAGGTATCCCACCATTTGCACCTAAAATAATGCATTAGAAAGATGAGAAGTCCATTTGCATGATCTCTTGTATCTTCTTGGTGTAACCTAACTTCCCATTTATTATGTTCTAATCGCAGTGGCTAGCATGACTAGATTGGTTGAACTTTATCTCCACTCCACAGTCAAGTGTGACATGTCCATCATTGACTTATTCAGTGTGAAAATGATTTCCATATGCCAATATAGATGGGAATAAATGCACCTATAAAAATGCAAACAAAGGACGATGTCATACATTTAGTAACCACAACATTAATAGAAACATAATACATGTTATAATTGAAATGTGAATTATAACATGAACAATTGACATAGAGAGATTATTATAGAGATATTGTGCCTAATCCATGTGTTTAGTGTATCCTCTTCATCACGTGAGTAACAATCGAATAAACCACACTTCACTTTGATTTGGTTAGCCATTCAATTGGTGGGGCAAATCATTGGTATATTTTCTTTTAAATGATCACGATAAAGCATTCTTCTACCATTCAACTGTTTGAATTCTTTCATGTCATTGTCCCATTTCCTTCTCTTTTATTCATACAATACAATCCATGTTTGCGTTGCCTCTACATTATAAAGAACAAATTTATTGATGACATCGATTTCTGAATTTACTGATGTATTCATGAAATCAAAACAAATAGCATGAGATCAAATATATTAACAATTCCAAAGTAAATAGTTACTATGTAGAAAATTGACAAAAGATACGTGACTTACACTTTGTTGGTTTGGAGTAGCTCCCATTCCCTTTTATCCTCATCTCAATGGTCATCCTAAACCACTCTACAAAGTGTGTCATCTATTTACTTGATGTACTCACTAGCACAATAGAATGAATCATATACTATGTACCCCTCCACCATAGACCCTTCGGGTTTTCCCCTTTGTCTAACATAATCCTTCAACTTTTTCATGTTTTCCTTTGAGAATAGCACCCGATGACATCATACCACCCCAACTAATTCAACATCATTATCTTAGTGAATTATAATATGAACCCACAAGTCCATGAAACTCATGGTAGTTACTTCTCAAACATACAAACAATCTGAACTATCTCTTGACGCCACACTGGAATGCTAGCAATGTGATATCCTTTGATGTAAACAAATATACAAATGTAGATAATTTAGATATGGTGTGTTGTAAGTCCCAAGGGAAGTCATGGTTCACACAACCATGCACGAGTAAAGCAAAATGACACTATAAAATAAACATGTACAAAATTAATTGACATAAAACATAGTTACCAACTTAATGAGAACCATGACCTCAAAACAAGAACTCTAGCCCAAAAACCCATATTTTTGGCTCAAACACACCAAAATCAACTCCTGAATAAAAAAGTGGCACTACTAATTGCACCTTATTTTTGGAGGGTGGTTAAAATTGTGACTTGTTTGAAATTGTGGCCTTGACAATCGATACCATTGTGGAAAATTGACCCTCAAACTAAAAGGTGATGCTTCCAGTAGCATCAATTTTATTTTTGGAGTTAAAATTATGACTTAATCGAAATTGTGGCCTTGACCACTAGTACCATTGCAAATAAAAAAGTTAAAATCGACTCCTAAGTGGTATTACTTGAAAATTTATCTACAAGTTAATTTTTTTTAAAAAACTTACCATAAAAATAAATAAATTTGAAAAGTAAAAAAAACTTTGTAAACAGTTTTTTTAAGCGAAAAAATAACACATTTAAAAAAATGCATAAAGCAAATTAAAAAAAATAGAAGAAAACTTCGAAAAAATGGAAAAAAGTTAATCTAAACCCTTAAAAATACACCAAAAAAACATAAAAAAGGGAAAAAAACACTCGGAAAACAAATTAAAGAACATCTTGAAAAAAAAAACACTTCAAACAAAATACTTTAACTTAAAAAACCAAAAAACAAACTAAAAAGCCAAATTTAGATAGAAAATCAAAGAAAACAAAAACAAAAACAAAAACAAAAAAAACACAAAAATTGAAAAAAAAAACAAAAAAAACAAAACAAGAGTTAATAAAAACAAACAAATACATGCAAATATGACGAGTTTTTTCTCCGGGTGGAGGGACGAGTGGGTGATTCTTGGAATCACCTTGCCCACCTCCATGGCCACCCTCACCCCCCATCCCTACCCCCTCCCTCCCTCACCCACCATCCCCTGCCCCCTCCTTTCCTCTTCCCTCATGCCCCCCTCCCCTACTCCTCCCCACCTCCCCCTCCCCCTTCCCATCCCTCTCGACATCACCCGCAACCCATGCCAACAGACGACAGGTTTTCGGGGGACCGGGGGGGAGGGGGTGAGGGAGGGAAGGGGTGGAGACTAGTGTGCTTGGGAGTGGGAAGGGGGATTATGAGAATCTCTTGCCTCCCCGAAGTCATCATATTTGCATTTTTTTGTTTATTTTTATTAATTCTCATTTATTTGTGTGTGTGTGTTTTAATTTTGGTTTTTAAATTTATTTTTTGTTTTTGTTTTTGCTCTTAATTTTTATTTATTTATTTTTTAATTATTTTTTGAAGTTAAAAAAATTAAAGTATTTTGTTTGAATTTTTTTTTAAGTTGTTCTTTAGTTTGTTTTTTTAAAGGGTTTTCGATTAACTTTTCTCATTTTTTCAAAGTTTGCTTATGTTTTATTATTTATTTTTATTTTTAAAAAAATTGTCTTATGCATTTTTATAAAAAATGTGTTATTTTTTCTTTAAAATTTTTTTTATACAGTTTTTTTTCCTTTTCGAATTTATTTATTTTTTACTATAAATTAAAAAAAAAAATTAACTAGTAAATAAATTTTCAAGTAATACCACTTAGGAGTTGATATTAAACATTTTATTTGTGATGGTACTAGTGGTCAGGGCCACGGTTTCAATAAAGTCACAATTTAAACTCCAAAAATAAAATTAGTGCTACTGGAAGCATCACTTTTCAATTCAAGAGTCGTGATTTCAAGCAAGTCACAATTTTAACCACCCTAAAAAAATGGTGCTACTAATAGCGACACTTTCTCATTCATGGGTAAAAATGACCACTAAATATGACCTCTAATAAAATGATAACTCTAGAGAGTTCTCATCAAATTGGTAGTTTTATTATAAAACTTGTAAGTGCATAACATATAACCTACAATTTAGAAAAATAAGCATGCAATCAACATAACAACCTTTATAAAGTTTAGATGACCATGTGATTTCAACCCTGATAAATGTACTTATATGTTGAAACAACATTGTAAATTCAACTCATATAAAGAGGGTTCTTTCACACCCAACATAACATTGTTTTCCAGAGATATATCATCTTTCTTCAAAATCCATGGGACATTACCTTCTCTAAAAGACCAAGAGGGACCAACCTCACCTCTACTTTCTTTTCTTGGCCAATATTCTTTTTAGTATTTGAAGAAATAAGATCTCTCATAACACCCAATGTTTCACTTTTTCAATGATATGTGCCTCCATAAAGAAGATGAAACATTTTTGAATATATGCATGGGATTTAGTAAGTGGGAAATCTTAAGATGCTCCTAATATGGAAGTTCATAAAATATAGATTTCCTTTCCACTCCAATGGGAATTTTCTTAACATAGGTGTTGAAAAATTCAAGGTCATTGAACATAGGTTCCCCATTTGAATCAAATAATTTTTCAATTTCCTTCTCCTTTTATATTTCATATGGGCTATTCTAGTCTATCAATGGCATTATTTTAGGTCTCCGGGTTCTCTCTAGTTTAACATTGACAACATATGCTACTTCTATAAGGGTGGTCTTCTAAGAGGAATACCCTTGAGTAGTAGTACAATGGATTTCATAGGTGGTAAGACCACCTAGCCTTTATAGAAGGTCCACAACATTTACATCTATGCTACCCTTTTTTTAGAAGGCTTACAATGTTATTGTATATGGAACACATTAACTTCATAGAATATAGTTGCACCAAATCAAGTATGTCAAAAAATGTTAGGAATATAAACAAATATTGATTAATGTGCACACCAAATAAAACTCCTTGTATGAGATAATCGTGCGTGGTGCACACACATATGCTATACAATGTAAAATACCTCTTTGTCAATATGGGTCTTGATACATCATCTATCTCTTTCCCTTCCCATAATTGCTTCAATTCATTGATCATTTATTGGCGGTAGACATCCATTCTCTTCACTTCTCTTCTACCATGAACTATAAGAGCCAACATAAGATGTTCATTATTCATGAATGACCATGAACATATATTGTTATTAATCACAACTAGCCAAACAAAATAATTAGTGTTTTCAATGGAGTACAGGTTAAGTCCATCCATGGCTATGCACAATCAAAGGCTTCATGCCTCATCCTTGAATTTAATAGGCCATGTGTCATCTACCTGCTTCATGGTTGTTGTATCTATTGGGATCCACATAACTATTGGTTCACTTCTATGTGAAGCATGCCACCATTGCAACATGGCTAATGGTTTCCAACAAAAAATCCTTTGAATATTTGGGATTATAGGCATGTACCTCAATATCTTATGAGGATGACCATGTGCTTACCTCCATTTTTGATTTATAGTACCTATCATACCCACATTATGAAAATATCACTTTATCCATGTATTCATCTTTTTACAGAATATAATCATTTAACAACATTCCCTCCGTGGCATGGGTATCCTATAAAAAATCATCCATACCAACCTTTGTTTTATTGTCTTTGTCCTGAGCATGTGATGAACTAAAGTCACTATAGACGTTATGAATTGGTGACTCAAGACAAAGTAGGAATTGAATAGGCGGGTATTCAACTATGCTTGATATGCTTTCTCTCCAAGCTATGCTCATTTAATAACATTCTCTTAAGTTGACATCATAGTGTAGTGCAATGGTAGGTGGTAGACATGTTGCTCAACATCCAAGTCTTTTTTTTAAGTAAAAAAGATGGGTCCTATTATATTATCATAGACAGAATACAGGGACTATATGTGACGCCAACTGTCCCACCTGAGCAGGAAATTGAGACAGCTGGGCGTCTTATGCCAAGTGTTTCTCTGATAACAAAATAGACATGGTTTCGTCCTGCCCGAAGGAAACCAGGACTGTTAATTGTAAATTTCAAACTGTATGCCATAGCTAAACGTAAGGAAACTGAAATAGACTAATTGAACTAGAGCTTCAAGTAGAACAGAAAGGAGATTCCTAACCAAGAGCATCATATCAAACTGCTTTTCCCTTGCGCTTCTTCTCATTTCCCTATTGTCGCCAGCCTGCTGTGAGTACGTATGGCTGTGTGCAAGTTGGGCATTGTCTCTGTGGTAGATTCTTGGAGTGGGCTGCGAAGAGCATATCAAGCCGCTGGTCAATTCTGGCCAGGCAAAAAACCTGGTCATCCAGCAGACTTATTAGCTCGAAGATGAGTGTGAGGTGCCTCGTATCAGTAAAGGGTGGCTGCTCCAACTCTTGGCTGTCGACGGAGGCCGGGTGTCCAGACTCCATTGCTTCCATGCGCGTTTTCTCCGAACGGTGGAGAGACTGGGTCACCGTCCTTGTGGTCGCGTCGAGAGGGGTCTCCTCTTCCACAAGATAGGTGGGGAAGTGCTCCTCCGGACTATTGATCTTGGAATCCTTCTGAGTGTCCCTGGGCAGAGGCGTGTCTTCCTCTCCAAAAGTAGTAGGCGGGTTCCAATTATCTGGGACTGTAAACAACGACAACTTGGGGTAGCTCTGCGTAGCATCCTCTAAAGCAATTTCCTCCACGTACGCCATGGGAGGTGTTCGTGATTTCCTGCATCGCCGAGTGGATGCTATGGCCAACGCGTGTTCAAACCTCCTTTGTCGCTGGCATTGAGACTCGACCATGTACCAAGCGGCGCCTCTGCGCGACTTTCCTTATGCCCTGGGCATGGTGGAGACCCTGGGAATGACCAGGGTTCCTGGAGGACGGGCTGCTCTACTCCAGAGCTTCAGCGAGGCCTCAAATTCTTGTTCCTATATGGTATGTTGCAAATGCGCAGGTGGAATGAACACTACTATAATCAAATGCTTCTCTATGCTTGCAATCCCGGTGATAAGGTAGAGGGCTCCCACGACCACCATAGCCATTAAGGCTTGGCGTTGTGTGCGTTGGAGGCTGGTACAGTTCCCTCGCGCGAGGAGGCTTGTCGCTTGGTAATGGCTGCTGTGAACCATGGTGAATTAATGCTGGAGGGTGTTAACTCCCAAAATAGCACCATCATTTTGTTTGGGTTTTACGGTGGATAGCATGGCTATTGATAGTTTCCTCAATTCATTGTTGAGTCTTTTAGCTGCAAATTTTTAGATTTTGGTTTGACTTAAATTTGGATTGTAAAGTCTTCTTTTCAATATTGTCAATTTTTACTTTCCACAGCTAACTTGTTTTCAAAGGTTCATTGTGCGCTGTGGAAAGTGCCCACTTTCAACAGCTAAGGAGATCGTTTCATCAGTTGGCGCGCTGTTGAAAGTGTCAAATCTTAAAAGGTTCTTAAAATCAATTCTTGGGTGGCGCGCTGTCAAAGATACATGCTTTAAACAGCTAAGGAGGGTCTTCTACAAAGTGGCGCGCTGTGGAAAGTGCATACTTTTCGCAGCTAACAGGGGCTTACAAAGAGGCACGCTGAGGAAAGTCAAGATTATCAACAGCTAACAGAG
>ML778196.1:1634779-1683966 GCA_009831015.1 Picea engelmannii | reverse complement strand
AGATTCAATTTTTTAATCATCTAAACAAAACCAAAACTAAAATTTGTTTATAAAATTATTAGTAAAAACATAAATAAATTATATGAATATCAATTTACACAAAATTATTATAAGAGAAATAAATATAAAATAAATCATCTCTTCAAATATATGACATCACTCAAAATAACAACAAGGATAAAAAAAAACCATATTAAAATAGTTTGTCAAAAAAATAAAAATATATCACATCACTTAAAATAACAAGGATAAAAAAATGTAAAATATATTAAAATAGTTTGTCAAAAAAATTAAAGAAGATTTGCTACACATCTTATAGAACAATCTCAACATAAAACAAGAGTAAAACAAGAGTAAAAGGGGATATGTCCTTGCATTTTGATAAATGGGAACTTTGTAAATAGATATACTATTCTTAAAGGGATACCAACCAATAGAAAAGGAGGTGCATGATAGAAGGAGGTTGAATCATGTATCCTAAGTGATTTAAGGTTATAAGTCAAAAAAAAAAACAACGATTCTACTACCCCCCACACACACACACATATATATATTTGATGAAATGCAATTTTAGTGAAGTATTATCAAATCTCAAGAATTCCAATGACATACTTGTCATGGGATTTAAAATAAAGTAACTAGTGCTTGTTTTTCCATACATGATTTAATATCCTCAATGCTATATGAACAAAAATGATGGTAAGTTACACTTTATAAAGTCTAGTAGATCTTCCTTCTTGTAGCTTAAATCTCGTTCTTATAACTTGCAAATACTAGAACTAAGCCTCCAAGCTACCTCATCTAGTTGACCTCAGGATAGGAGTACCCCATATGCATAAATGCATTCTTTGTACAAAGGTAAGTATCTTATAGATACCTACATTTGATTATAAAGATCTTATAGATAAATATGGGATGTACCACACATGATAACTTGCATTACATTCAAGTAATGATTTTGTCCAAATTGACGACCTCTTAAGAATGCTTCTTCTAACCAATATTCTTGTGATAAGGTATGTAACTCAGATGTTATTGGATCATCCTCTGTTTTTGCAATAATGTTTTCTATTTGGTATGTAGCTTCACGATTACTTAGGAAATCTACTTGCAAGAGGAAAGCTACACCCTTCAACGAACTGTCACTATTCTCCTTGACAACTTTAATAATCTCAACACTTAAAGTTGGTCGGCCATGCTGAGGTACATGATGCAATAGGTAATTGGATATTTCCACTTTGCTACCTGTTGTTGCAACTATGTGGTTCGGATAGATTTCCATGTCCTTGCAGTTTCTCTCAACAAACAACCGCACAACTTGTAGGCAACCCCTCTCTGTAGCTCCCATGAGTGGCCCCAAAAAGGAAATTGTATTCCACTCCTCCACAATACAATCAATAGTACCAATCTTTTTATAATGAGATACAAATCCCATAGAAAGATCTGCATCCACATCCAAGTTGTTATGCTACTCATTCTATGAGTAAATAGTCGATGTGTTAGAAAAATAAAACCATAACTAAAATAGCTACAAACATCCATGCACCAAAGACCAAATGGATTCCTTAACAAATTTATAGCATGGTCTCATTAAAACAATTGCATACTATCTAGCATGAAATATATGCAAATCCTGCATTTCACATTGTTTACCAATATCTTATCAAGTTTATTCATAAAGGGGGTTTTCAAATTGTGAAAAATAAAGTCAATATATTGTTGGTATCGGGGGTTGGATACATGATATCGAGGGGTTTATAGTTATTGGGGGTATAAAAAGGGGTATCTAGTAAAAATAATGTTTTTTTTATTGGAAAGATGTATTGGAAGGGGGTTCAACAAAAGAATTTTGGAAGGTATTTATCAATATCTGATGGTTTTCTAGCTTACTGTTGAAGAAAAATATGTGCATTAGAAAGAGATGAAGTGATTAAGATCTCAACTAGGACTAGTTCTCTATGATCTAAAAATATTGTTTTCTCATATGGCATTTACATGCTCAAATGACAATTGAAAAGCAATGTCAAGGTATGAACATAGGGCATCCTTATCTAGATTGTCCGTTAGAGACATCCAATAGACATTGATCAAAGTTAACAATTGACTTAGACATCTATCAAAGTTAACAATTAACTTTGCTTCATATTAGTTGGATGTCCCAAACCTACAATCGAGTTAAGTTCAAGGATACAAATATTTAATCAACAAAGCAAGAAATTTTATCTCAATAATAGTTAGCAAATGATGATAACAAATTACCTGTCAAAACCTGCAGCTTCAAGAAAGCATTGGTTGACATTATCAACCCCTCCATCAACAAGCATTCCTAGCAAGCCATACATTGCACTTGCAACGATTCCTTATGCCCAACTTGGATCTATTTAAGTAAAAAAGAGTGTAAAGAAAAAACAAGCTAGGCCTAACTTGGATCTATTTAAGTAAAAAAGAGTGTAAAGGAAAAACAAGCTAGATCAAATGTTTCAGCTAAAATGCACTTAAATAAAATGCATTTTAATAACAAGTTTTAATCCTCTTTCGATGTGCTAACTTAAATGCAAAATCACGTAAATGATTAGTTATCCATCATCGTACAAAGTTGTAGAGACAACTGACGTCTCTCTGCCACCACAACCCCCTCTATAGATTTCAAAAAGGTCGTCATTTTTGCAAACCAATCAAAGTGCAAAAAAAATCAAATTTTATAATAAGATTAATATTAAAATAAAAATACTCATTTTTATATAATAATAAAAAGATTAATATTAAAATACTCATTCCTAAGTGGAAACAAAATATCAAACCAGTACAGAGTAGATTAATAGATGAACACCGAAACCAGGCCTGAAATTTCAAATTTACCTTGTCTGTCAAGTGCAAATTTGATGACAGGTGTTTGTTTTTCATGTCTGTCATTTTACGTTTTATGTAGATTTATAAGTGTCTATTTTTTTTTTTATGTTATATGCTAATTTATTATGATTAGGTTTTTTTAATTTATTATGATTAGGTTTTGTGCTCATATTTCCAAATTCCATTACTAAAATGAAAGTTATAGTAGGCCGAACGTCAAGATTCAAGATTTTCCTCGATGCATTCATTTGATTATAGGCTCTGTTTCACCCCAGAATATTCTAATAACATTAAATTAAATTAATAATGCTTCGTATTAGTGAGCAGTGCACTGTGCACACACCTAGTTAATCTATTCTCCACTGGATGGATGAAATAACTCCAAGGGAGATGAACGCGATGCGACTCTAAAAACACAGACACTTATATCTAAAGTAATTACTAGAAATTTAGAAATGCCGAATGCCTTAACTTCTATTTGAAAGAGTCCAACATTAAGCCGGTTCAACATGATAAGAGTCCAACACCAGCAACGCCAACGTGAGAATTGCAACGCATTTAAGCCAAGGGAGAGAGTCAATTTAAGAGGCGAAATAACGCTGTATGGTATATGACCCTATGAGCCATGGATTATCCATTCAAATATGAGGTGAAATTCCATTGTCTCCTCCATGGCCTCAAAAAAGGACTGACTCATTGATTGGCATTAAAATGGTTATAAAAATGCTTAAAAAAATCAAACGTATTTACAGAATACCGCTTATACTGCTTTAAAGAATACCACTACAAACGAGAGATTTTTTTTTCTGGTTTTTTACAAACCCTGGATTACACGTACTGCCACCCATTTTATGTAGAAAATATGTGCTCAGACATGAGAAATTAGTTTTTTTTTTTTTTTAATTACAAATACTAGCTAAGCCAAGCGAACTTACCAAAACCTCGCCGAGTGAAGAAGAGGTCTACCGTCTGAGGAAGGAAAGACAACGAGTACTGATTTGCCAAGATAAAGAACTTCACGGCTTCCTTATTCTCTCTCTGAAGTAGGTTCACAGTTCACTGTTTCCTCCTGTTGATTCTAATTCTCTTCCTAAGTGAATTTCCTTCCCCGGGACTCGGGAGAATGGGTTTCCCTCAGCGACCACCCTCAACAAACTGTGAACCCATAAAAGGTTCACCCTGGTGCTGGAGGGTGGGAGGGAATAATTGATCTGAGTAAAGGGATGCACCCACCAGTGGGGTTTATCTAACTTTTTTTTGTTCCACATTCCCCTTCAATGACTGGTCTTGGGAAACCATAATGGGAACTCAGATCGAATTGGTAGTAGGTATTGTCCAGCGGGAAATAAATGTTGTGACCAGAGGAGGAGCTTGAATGAGAGAAGTTACTGGGACTTCACCAAGAGATACAATTCAGAAAGACAGACCATGACCTCTAGGCTCTAGGCTCCGAAGATGGATCCAGTTAAACAGAAGGAGTACTTCAAAATTTGGAGCTGCAGCCTACGCTAGTAGCTGCTATCTACCCTCTGGATTCAACCTGATCAGAAATTTATGAGTTAGAGTATATTGTGGTGACACGCAAGTGTAGTAACATGAGTAATTTATTACCTTTAATTATACACATATACTTTCACCGCCACGGTTCCACCTACTTCCCTGAGGCTCCAAGTGCGTATAAGTTATAACCTGTTACCCAACTTCCACATTGTCACTCCTACTACCTAGCCTCTAGGCCCTACTACTTAGCCCTATGTTATACAGTATACCCACTAGAGTTTTTGATGGGCATTGGAGGCGGTCACACCTCAAACTGACATGTAGATAATTTTAATGCTAGTCAGTCACGACGTTTGAATTTTATTAGCAAGTGTCAAATACGGGTTGAGAGGCAAAAGACGGGCTATAGCCCGTCAAATTCCAGGCTTGGTCGAAACTATATGTTCCCAACAAAAACACAATAAGATAACAAGACATTTATTACAATTAATCCTCTTTGTAAAATAAATTGTGCATAAAACAAAGACATTTATTACAATAATGCTCTTTACAGGTACAAGGAATTAATTTTGGACAAATTAAAACATTTATTACAAATGATGCTCTTTGTAAATACAAAGAATAAATTTTGATTTTAAGTACAAAAACTAAATTGTACATGAAATGAAATAAGACAAGACATTTATTAAAAGTGTAAGTACAAAGAAAAAACTGTACACAAAACAAGACATTTATTACATGTGATGCTCTTTGTAAGTACAAAGAATAAAGTGTACATGAGACTAGACATTTAGTACAAGTGACGCTCTTTGTAAACTACATCTCTGTGGATACTCAAGATGTACAGGATGACGGGGAGAGTGGTAGCTTGGATGTTGATCTCAATTTGGACACAAACTCCTTTCTAGGTAAGTTACAAACTTACTGTCCTAATTTATTTATGAAACTTTCTTTGTGGGAAAGGGACTTCTTGGTAAACGTTTTTCGGATGCCTGCAATTCTGTGGAACCTAGGGACGATATTTCTTCGGGGGACCCGACTTGCAAGGATAGTTTGGAAGGCCAGGATATTTCTACTAATCCTTCGCTTTTGGAAAACCTTCCAGACTCGCCCAGTGTTTTGACCACACCCACCTTTGCTGCCTTATCCTCGTCTGAATCTTTGGCCCCGACACAGATTGTGTCGGAACTTCCCACTGTATAAACTTCTACGTCTCAAGCTACGGTCGAAAAGGAAACCCTACATGCTACACCTTTAATCTCTTACTCGAGTTTAGAAGCACATGTAGGTGTCTCTCTGGAAGATAGGGATCTCGGCCTGACATCGGGGGATGGAGGTCAGTGTAATTCTTTGGGGTGGTTGAGGGGATTGGGGCAAGAAATATGCCCGATCAAAACGCGCAGTGCTAGAAAGAAGCAGGGCACCTTACCTTTGGCTGTGGATCAACAACCTGGTACTTCACTGGATTCGGGGACGCTTAGAGGCATGAAAGCCCTGGCTAGGGCTAAGTCATGATCCTCCTCTACCTGGACATTAGAGGGGTGGGAGGCCCCCTTAAGCTGCCTTCCATGCGGAGATTGATTCTCAATACTAAGCCGAGTATTATTTTCCTTCAGGAGACTTTAGTGGCAGAATAAAAGAAGGATTTTTATGAACTCCTTGTGTCCGACATGGATGAATAGCGTTGTCAGTTCTGTTGGGAAGTCGGGAGGACTCTTGGTTGCTTGGGATCCAATTGTGTTTGACCTAAAACCTTATCTTTGTGTTGGTGGGATTTTATTGTCAGGTTCATTCATCCTGGCTAAAAGGAATTTATCCTTTATAAATGTTTATGGTCCGTATTCAGAGCGTAGGCAATTTTGGGAGCGGGTGGATGCAACTGGGCTGCTATCACAGTCTGATTTAATCTTAGCAGGGGATCTGAACTTTTCCTTGGGCCCAACGGAGGTATGGGGGATGATGGATTTGCTGGATTCCTTGGCATCCTTTTTCGAAAATCTAATTGCTAAGAATCACTTGGTTGATATACAACCTCTGGAAGTCACGCCTACCTGGAAAAATGGTTGTAGTGGTGCAGAGAGTATTCAAAAAATATTGGATAGGGTGTGTGTATCCGATTCTCTTCAAGTTGATTCAACTAGATTCCGATCCTGGGTAGAATACCCATTTATTTCCGACCACGCTCCAATCCTATTTCAAATGGATTACGGTTAGAATTTGGTTGCTTACCCATTCAAATTCAATCCGGCTCTGGTGAAAGATGTATCTTTTGGCATGCTAGTTCGAGAAGTTTGGAATAATAATGAACTTTCTGTGTTGGCAGGAGCACAACATAGATTGATTATGAAGTTAAATTCTCTTAAGCATCGTGTCAAAGAATGGATAAAAAAAAGAAAAGCCGATGAGCAGCATGCACTTCTTTCTCTTGAAGAGGAAATAGTGGAATTGTCTATTCTCAGTAGTGATTAGGAAAATACTATTGATCTGGATTCTCGCATTAAAGTTCTAAAATCAGAAAGGAATAAATTGATGATAGAAGATGAGGAGCACTGGCGCCAAAAGAGCAGGGCTACGTGGATCAAGTGCGGTGAAAAAAATATGAATTTATTTCACCACTATGCTAGTTTCAGGAGAAATAAAAAAACATCTGTGGGAGATTACTGATGACATGGATCGGGTACATAGGGGAGAGGAGGCTATAAAGATTGAAGCAGTAAGGTATTTTAGCAACTTTTATAAAGAATCATAGCATTATAGTTGTGAAGACCAGATTACTACTGTTCGTCTATATCCAAGGATTGTAACAGAGGAGGAGGTCAACACTCTTGAGAGTCCATGCACTACAGAGGAAATCAATGAAGTTCTTAAGGGGTTCACAAAGGACAAGAGTCTCGGTCCCGATGGTTGGACGACTGATTTTTTTCTCAACTATTTTGATTTGGTAGCTAAAGATTTGTTGGAGGCTATGGAGGAGTCTCTTCTGTCGGGAGAAGTGAAGAGATCCTTGAATTCGACTTTCATCACCCTAATTCCTAAGGTCAATGGTCCAACTACCTTTGGGGACTTCTGCCCGATAGCACTTTGTAATTTATGCTACAAAATTATATAAAAAATTATTGCAAAGAGGATAAGGCCTATATTGTCTCGTGCATTATCAGAGGAGCAATTCGGCTTTTTGAAGGGGAGACAAATTATAGATGCCATTGGGATGGCACAGGAATGTCTACATAGTATTCGGGAGAAAAAACTTCAAGCTTTAATTCTGAAGTTCGATTTAAAGAAGTCCTACAATTGTGTTAGTCGGGATTATCTTCGTTTGGTTCTTATGCAATGTGGATTTGGGCTACCGACAATAAAATGGATCATGGGCTGTGTAAGTTCTGCAACTTATGCGATTTTAATTAATGGTGAACCTACTAGTTTTTTTAACAGTGGTAGAGGGTTTAGACAAGGGTGCCCTTTGTCTCCCCTGCTCTTCATTCTTGTAATGGAAGGCTTGAGTCTGACATTAAAATATAGTCAAGCAGAAAGTAATATTACAAGTATCAAAGTATCAAGGTTCATCAAAGTCCTTCATCTTATTTTTGTCAATGATATTCTTATCATGACAAAAACCACTTTATCAAAATGGCTGGAGATTAAAAGAATATTGGATAATTTATGCAGGGCATTTGGTTTGGTGATTAATGTACATAAAACATCCTTTCTTTAATATGGCATTCAACCTTCTCTGTTGGATACCTATAAGCCATTCTTCCACTTTAATTTTCTTGAACTTTGTTCTGGTTTTAAGTATCTTGGTCTAAAGATGGACAGGTATACTTCTGAGGAATGGAATTGGCACATAGAGAAATTTGAAAAACGTATTAGCCATTGGTACAATCGGTGGCTGCCAGCCACCTTGTACTAATTAAAGCTGTGTTGGAAAGCCAACGAGTCTATTGGCTAGCCTTGGCAAACTTACCATCTCCGATTCTAAACAATTTACATCAGCTAATGTTTAATTTCCCATGGTCTGGTTCTAGAAAAAAAATAAGTATCCACCTCTGCAATTGGCAGCTTTTAGCTCGGCCTAAACTGTATGGTGGGTGGGGCTTGAGGAATCTTTTTAGTTTCAACAAGGCCATGGCGGCCAACACCTTGTGGAGGCTGTTAATGAAAGAAGTCTTGTGGCATCGTGTGATTTTAGACAAGTATCTCAGATCATTTTTGGTTGCAGGGTGGCTTAGGACGGTTATTGTTCCTACATCAAAGGGTTCAAAAGTATGGAAGTATTTACTCAAATCGGTGCATATCCTGTTGCACTGGATTGCATGGTATCCAGGTTCAAGGGATTCCATTTTGGTAGGCAGGGAATACATTTTGGGTATGGGCATGAAAGCCATCCTATCGGCTGAACTAATCAATGCTTTAAAACAGAAAGGGCTGTATTACCTCTTTCAGGCTAGTCATGATCGGTGTTTGGGCATAGAAGGTACTAAGTGGCACACCAGTGATGATTTGGAGTTAGATGGTCGACTAGAAAATGAGTGGACGAGTTTTCGAAATGAACTCATACAAAATGAGATTCTTCTATCTAGGCGACTAGATGAACTTAGATGGTCAGGAGGTAACACATCTGGTTTTATCATAGTAAAAAACATATATGAGGCGACCGAAAGAAGGAAAAAGAGCTTGGTAGTCAAGGGGTGGCGGAGGAAACTTTGGACATGGAACTGCCCACTAAAACTAAAACTTTTCATCTGGTTGATGGTGGAGAATAAAATTCTCATATGGGAGAACCTTTAGCGTCGTGGTTTCAATGGTCTGGGCTAGTGTGTCCTTTGTAATTAGAGTCTGGAATCAATTTTTCACTTGTTTGTGGAGTGTTATTTTGTGCGCATAGTCTGGACAACTATCCATTCATTTAGGAACTTATCGGGATCTTGGGTTGGATCTACTATCACAGAGTGTTTTAAAGGGATCAACAATCCACCTTACCTATTTTCATCTGCTGGTATATTTGGAAGGATCGTAACTTTGCTATATTTGAAGACAGGAAACCCTCGGCTCATAGAGTGGCTTTCTAGGTTTCCATAGCAGTGGATTCTCTTTATTCTCAGGTGATAGCTTCAGTTACGAGGAGCAGAGCTACTAGGGGCGAAGTGGACGACACTGTTGGTTGGATTGATGGGGAAACTGAAGCCTTTGGATCCAACAATGGGGTAGGAGGTATTATCATGACATTGGACAATCGTATCTTCAAGTGGATTTTAAATTGTGTTCTAGGATCTAATACTTGGGCATAATTATTGGGTCCTTGGGCCCTTCTGACTCTTGCATCTAGTCTCTTTATTACTAATATCAATGTGAAGGGAGATTCGATGATTGTCATTGATTGGATGCGTGATAAAGGCCGCCTACAGGTGATATCCTTGGAATGCTGGAAGGACATATTGGTTGATCTTATAAATCTTTTTCAGCATATCTCTTTTGAACATGTATACAAGGAAGAAAACTCAGAAGCGGACAACCTTTCAAAGCAAGCACTTCACAAGACACCTAGGAAAATTATCCATTTTCAATGTGTTGAGGAACATGAGGGTCCTCCTTTGTCAATAGATCTTTTCTAGGCTCTGGATGGCATTTGTTTCACTGTGGGGTGTTGGGATATAATCCAGTGTCTTTTAGCTATGTAATGTATGTTGTAAAGGAACAATTTCTTTTTGGGGTTATTAGCAGGGATTTTAGTAGCCAGTCCATATATTTTGAGGGTTGGGGAGATAGATTGGAACTTAGATATCCAATAGATGTACCTTCTTGGACATGGCGGTGATGTTTCTATGTATCAAAACAATTTATATTTTAAATAATATAAAGTGAAATTTTATGTGGAAAAAAAAAGTACAAAGAATAAGCTCTAATACTTATTCCAATGCAACCTTATTAAATGCACATGCTATTCTTAACAAACAATTTCATTACAAGAAACTTTTGCCTTTTTTTTTAATAGTAATAGAAACTTTTGATGATTTGATTTTTTAAAATAATAATATTCTTTATTTTCTAGGGGAAGTGGGGATTTAGTTTACTTTCAAATGTTCTTGTTTCACTACCTTATAAATTTGAAGTTTTGGACATGTTACTATGAGGATTTCCAATTTCTCATATCTTATAAGAGAATCAAATTTTCATCTCTTTTAACTATATTGATATGTTTAACATTATACATCAATATATTCAATTTATAACAAAACTTTAAGTAGTGTGCAAACATATAAGCTTTCAAGTTTTGGACATGTTACTATGAGGATTTCCAATTTCTCATCTCTTATAAGAGAATCAATTTTTCATCTCTTTTAACTATATTGATATATTTAACATTATACATCAATATATTCAATTTATAACAAAACTTTTAGTGTGCAAACATATAAGCTTTCAAACATTATTTTTTCTCTAGAGCAACATGTACTTTATCCTTCCAAAGAACCTACCACTACATTCCTAAGAATACGATGCTATGAGGCATCATTTTTTTTTGCTTCATTCCTAGCATCATTCCCTTCTCCAAATATAATTACATGTACAAACTCTTGTAACAAGTGTTGGCTCAGGGTTTAAAACCCAAGGTTCAAAATGCTTTACCAACAAATAGTCCATAGGTGCCAACATATTCAATATTCAAGGACTGAAGAAGGTCTCACCCGAGACACCATGAAAATCGCAAAGATCATAGGTTTTTCTCAAATCATGAAGGAACAATACAAATAGGAAACATCCATCTCACAACCATGCATTCATTTCACATTCAATCATAGCATCCATATATGTTTCAATACACAGGGAGAAGAATCTTGCTCCAAGAACATTTAGTGTGAAACATAGACAATTAATACACTTAGATCTCAATCTACTGTCTCTCTCATATTCACATAATATATCTGAACAAATAGTGAAGCGGAACATAACAATAATTGATACAATGTAACTGGAGCTCTAACTCATCTACAACTAACATAACAATGAACTCTTTGTTAACAAAAAATCCAACCCTTACATATCTTCAAGCATTCCCCTTATAGCTATTGGAGTGTGGCAATCATAAAAACCTTGCCAACTCACCCACAACATCGATAATGACTAGTTGGGTTGTTACAAAATTGGTTACAATCATTACTGAAGATCTTCGGGGATTTGGAATGCATACAAAATTTACAATCCCGTTCACGTAGTACAAAATTAGTTGGCACACACAATAGATCCCTAGTTGGTGCAGGTGCTACATCTTGGCACTGCGTGGTGCAAACACTTGGGCATGTAGTGTTGACTTGTGACACACACATGGTCTTGCAAAAACCTTAGTGTGCCAACACCAAGTACAATTTGTCATCCCTCCACTCTATACATAACTTTGAACTTTGAAACACAATCTACTTTTGAAAGTGGCCAAGCATGACGATCAAGGTTGTCTTTCCAATAAAACTTTTGAATAAACCCCACATTCATAAGGATTAAGATTCCATTTGTGCCAAGTGACCACCAACGAGAAGATCATCACTAGTAGCCATCACATAGTGTGTTTACCACTATTTTTGTAGAATCAATGTTAAGCACCCACACATCGAGCTCCACCCTAGTTTAGGAGTCCTCTTCATGGTTTCCCATATAGTTTATCTTTACATGGTTTCATAAGAGCATACTCATTCTTTCTCATCAATGACCAGACCTTCCAAAAAACTAGCCATATCAGAATCAATATTCGAAGTTTAAAGTGCAAATTTCTATGTTTTTTTCCGAAGGTAGAAAAACCTATCAAACTCAGTTTCCAACTAGAAGTGAGGACAACTTTCACTAAATGCTATATGTGAATGTGGGTTGACTCATAACTGTTATTCAAGGAAAACCGTGCCACTTGAAATGACCCATTGATGGTTTGTAAAGGGGTAGATTTTCACTTCTGCCAAATGCCTTTGGGTATTGGGTTGTTAACGTGTTTCCTTACATGATATGTAAACATAAGGCTTATAGCCTATTCGTCTCACCAACACATAATTTTCTATTAAACAATTATAACCTTGGCTCTTGGGAGGATGGGGAATTTCTCGATCAATCAAGCCACAAGTCGAGTCAGAAAGGAGGTAAGATGGAATACAAGTTGAGTTGGAACCAAATGAGTCAGAAACAAATGAGTCAGAAAGATGTGGCAAGTTGGGTCGGGGCAATGCAAGTCAAATTGACCCAAGTTGGATTTATCCAAGTCGAGTCGACCAAGGGATGTCTATCAGTCGAATGAGGAAGGAAACTTGACCAAAGGGGAAGCCAAGTCAAAGTGAGATGACCCATGGGAAAAACAAATAGATAAGAGGTGGATTCAGTGCCCAAGCATGAAAGGAGAAATTGGGAAAGTAAAATTTATTGACCATGAGCTGAAAGGAAAGTACTAAGGGTGAAATTGATCATTGGTGGTGTGTAAAAAACATTTGGAGGACTGTTTTTAATAACCCACGATGTAGTAAAATTCTCAGGGAGATTATGGCAACCCACGATGAGTAAAAAACGTGGGGAAGTCAATTTCAACATTCAATGACAAAGAAAAATGTATGGGGAAAAATTGATAGCCAACGTAATTTGAAAAACATGAATATGGTCCACTAGTGGCTGACGAACGCCTAGACAACCTTGAATTTCATTATATATACCATCTATGATTTATGGGAAAAAGGAAAACACCCAAGCAAGTCGAGAAAGTGCCCAAAGACTCAAAAAAAAATTAAAAACTTCTAAAACAAATATCAATGTATGTAGGGTCGTCGATTTGCAACTTCAGAATCAATGTATGGGTAAGATTAAAGAGTTGTTATTCTGGTTCACTAACCCATGAAAACAATATTAACATAAAATGAACTCAACCCAAATGATCCACAGTTCTCATCGCTAACACATACACAGTCGACCATTTGATTATAGTGCACAATATTTATCATTCATAAACTAATACAAACCATGATAATCATCACATATAATGATCCAAAAAGGATCTAGAGAATACTAAGGATAACTCATAATTCAAAGAAGCACCTCAGGAAGCTTAGAATGGCCTCAACAGACAGAGAAAGGGCAAAAATTCAGAGTCCTCAAAACTCAGTGAAATTGGTATCATCGCGAAGAGCACATCACAAGATTTCCAACGATGTAAATGAATCATCCAATAGAGTTACGAATCAAAATATATCCGCGATCAAATTTTTGGTTAACCTAGCCTAGTCAGCAGGGATGAGTCAGCATCCATACATTGGTTAACCTAGCCTAGTCAGTAGGGATGAGTCAATTTCCGTACAAGGTACGTAGCACATGCAAAGGGTGACACATGTCAAGCTAACGTCAGCATGATGTCAACATGATGATGTGGCAACACCAAAGGCTTCCACATGTCACTCAATTTTGGAATTTTTTGGTTAGTCCGTGGACCAATGGGAAAGTTCCACGTGGCAGTCCGTGCAACCACATGGAATACCATACAACCACCTGCCAAGTGATCTAGAAAGCTGACAGAGAAGGGATGATGTGGCACTGACAGTGTAGAGGTGGTGACGTGGCCCAATGAAAGGATGCCACATGGCCCAGTCATGGGCTGCTACATGCTAGAGGGAAAACGCACAAAGACGCCCAACAACCAGATTTCCAAAAATTGGCGGGGTTGGCTAACGCCAACCCCCAATCTTCCAAATCTGATAGGATTCCGCCAAATCTGACCGGATGAAACCACACCACCAAACTTAACCGTATCTGCAAAGGACTCCGCCAGACTTAACCGTATCCACCAAAGACCCTGCCTTTGCAATGTCTGCCCAACCACTTGGGCTAGGGTGTGACTTGGTAAAGTCTACCCCCATTATTACTTAAGTTTTGGTTTTCGCCAGTGCACCGGGGAAGACTAGGGGCACGCGACTGTACAGAGATGGCATGACAAACAAGACATTTTCCCATGAATTTATTGCTGGTACATGCACGAAAGCTGAGACAAATTTTCTCATGGGCCTGAAAGTGCTAGAATCATATCGAGGCGTGGAGACAATGATTTTTGGGTAATTCGATGCCACGAATTCAGTGGTACTTTTTGTTTTTTGATCTAAGCAAAGCTTTTGCAGCTTAACTCTAGAGTGAGGTATACTTATGTATTTTGCCAAATTATTTTGCTGAGTTAATAAAAAGGCCTACACATTTGAGAGCAGGACCCAAGACGTAGTCCACCAGGGATGAACTCTGTTATCAAATTTTTTGTGTTCAGATCTGATGCATATGTCTCTTCATTATTGAGTTATTCCTTATTTATGGTGCACTTCATTTTATGCTCATTTAATACAATTCTTTAATAAGTCACATCGAAGAAAAGATCCTGAATCATGTTGGTATCAGAGAAGTCATCTTTGACTTGAATTGTTGAGTGTGAATGCTTACTAGGGCCAAGCATAAGCAGGGTGAAGGAACACTTAATACTTTCGACCCAGAAGTTGGCTGTGCATCCCGAAGGAAGAAAATGGCCGAAGAGGACAAGCGTGATGAACATGAGAAAAACTTCCATATGGTCTTTTATCGCATGTCAGAAATGGTCGAGCGAATGTATGGAGACTACGAGAAGAGGATGAAGAAGAAAGGGAAGAAAAAGGAAGCACAAGAAAATGATAATTCTTCAGTTTATCAAGGGGTTGGAGGAGACCCTCCTGAGCCTCCATCTTCACCATCAATTTCTATCTCTTCTTCCTCTGAGCATTCTCATCATTCTCATCATTCTAGCCATAAAGCTTCTTTTAAGAAACCATTATTAAAGCTTGATGTAAAATTTGCTTTACCTATGTTTAATGGAGATGCTAATCTTGAAAAGATAGATATTTGGATCCGACAGGTTGAAGTATATTGTCGTGTTCAACAGATTGATGAAGAGGAAGTTAAAGTGCAATTGGCCTCTCTTCGGTTGGAAGGCACTACTCTCGTATGGTGGGAGAACAAACTTCAAGACATAAGTAAGTGTGGTAATCTTCTTTCCCCATGGTAATAATTTAAATCAGCAATAAGGAAGCAATTTATCCATTGGGTTATTTACATAAAGAAATGATGGAATGGAAAACTTTAAGGCAAATTAAAGGTCAAACTGTACAAAGTTTCATGGAATAATTTAGGATGAAAGCTCTTGCATTAAACATTCTTTTAGATTCTTATGAAACTTTAATGAAGTATATTGGTGCACTTCACAATTATATGCGTCATACTTTACTATTGTTTAACCCCACCAGTCTTGACGAAGTTTGTGTGGAAACACTCACCTTGAGAACATGGGAAATCATGTTCAAGAAGATATCAAAAAGAAACCTTCCAATATCCCACATAAGTAGTTTAAAAAGTTTAAAAGGAAGGACAAAAAGACCGCCACTGTAAAGAGGTAAGAAGGAAAGGCATCTTGCACTCATTGCAAGAAGAATGGTCACGATGATGAACACTGTTGGAAATTACATCTAGAGAAAATACCGAAACAGTTCGGTGGAAAGGGGAAGACAAAGACCGTTTCTACAATACAACAAGATCTTGGTTTCAATTCAAGAGACAAAGAAAAAATCACAACGGTTGGAGTACAAGGTAAAGATTCCCTTCATGCTAGTTCAAATTCCAATAATGAATCTCGTGATGGTGAAAGAAAGAGGAATGAATTATTTCACATAAGGGTTGTATCTAAGCACACTAAGATAGATACATTATTTGATTTGGGTTCCCAAGTAAACTTAATATCTGAAGCACTTGTCAAAAAGATGGGTCTTGAAACTAAACCACATCCAAAGCCTTATCCTCTTGGTTGGGTATGTGATAAAGAAAAACTTAATGTCACCAAGAATTGTAGGGTCAGGTTTTCTATTGCTTCAAAGTTGATTGATGAAGTGGATTTGGATGTTGTATCGCTTGATATATGTGGCATAGTGCTAGGGAGTCCTTATCTTTATGATAGGAAAGAAATATTCTTTCGTCATGAGAACAAATATCACCTTACTAAAGGGGGAGTGGAATATATTGTTAGAGCCCACAACATGAGGGTAAACACCACATTTGTTAGTGCAAGAGAAATGAAGAGACTCATAAACACTAATAAGAGATATGTACTCATGGTCATAAGGGAAAAGGATGTCGGAACATCCGATGCATTCCAAGGATGTGATCCTTCTCATAAGAAAGAATTAATTGATATTTTTTCTAAGTATGATGATATTTTCCAGGAACCAGATGGATTTCCTCCTAAGAGGGAAATCCAACATGAAATACATCTTCAACATGATTCTCCTCTTCCTAATGTGGGCATGTACATGATGTTAGTTGTAGAGATGACAGAGATAAAAAAACAAGTACAAGGCTTATTGGATCAAGGAGTCATCAAGCCCAGTTCATCTCCTTATGGTTCTCTGATCGTGATGGTGCCCAAGAAGGATGGCACATGGCGAATGTGTGTCGATTATCGAGCCTTGAACAAAATCACAGTGAAAAATCGATACGCTTTTCCTTGTATAGATGATTTACTTGATCAATTAAATAATATTGTTTATTTCACTAAGTTGGATTTGCACAGTGGATACCACCAGATCAGGGTTGCAGAACATGATGCATGAAAAACTTCCTTTAAAACCAAATAGGGATTGTTTGAGTGGTTAGTTATGTTGTTTGGGATTTGTAATGCTTCAACAACCTTCATCCGTGTGATGAATGATGTATTTAGGCCATTTTTAGATGATTTTGTAATTGTATATTTAGACGACATTCTTATATTTAGTGGGATTTAGGATGAACATGTAAGGCATGTAAAGAAAGTATTAGATACTTTGCAAAGGGAAAAGTCGTATGTAAACTTTTCCAAATGTGAATTTGGCAAGACTGCACTTGTGTACTTAGGTCACATTGTAGGAGGAGGACAATTGAAAATTGATCCTTCCAAGATTGATGTAATTGTAAATTGGCTTGAGCCCAAAAGTTTAACTGAAGTACAAAGCTTCTTAGGTGTAGTCCAATAATGGAGGAGATTCATTTCAATCTTCTCATCTATTGCAACTCCTTTACATGACCTAACTAGTGTGAAGAACACTTTTTAGTGGGGAGGAAAGCAACAAAAATCCTTCGAAGCTTTGAAGGAAAAGAACAATGCCGCACCAGTATTAGCACTGTCAAATCTTCAACAGCCTTTTGAGATCGAGACAAATGCCTGTGGATACGCCATGGGTGCAGTATTGATGCAATATCGTAAGCCTATCTATTACCACTCTGAAACTTTTAAACAAGATGTTATTAACTATCCTACATATGATAAAGAGTTGTATGCATTAGTTAAAAGTGTAAAGAAATGGAAGCACTACTTTTTAGGGAAGGAAACAATCATATATACAGATCACCAGCCCTTACAGTATCTCCAAGCAAAAACCAATCTGCAACAATCTTGACATTATAGGTGGATGGTTTTTCTTCAATAGTTTCATTTGGTAATCAAATACAAAAAGGGTACAAGTAACAAGGTAGCTGACATGCTTTCTAGACCTCCTATTGTTGCTTCTATTATTTTGAAGAATGCTTCTTTATCTCATGATAACTATGTGGAACAATATGTCATTGATGAATATTTTAAAGAAGTATTTGAGAAGCTAACCCATGGTGCACAGGTAGAGAACTATTTTCTGCAGGGAAAACTACTCTACCATCTTGGAAAGCTTTGTATTCCTATAATTGAACGAGTCCATGTAATACAAGAAGCTCACACTTCTCTTGTGTCTGGGAATTTTGGGGTAGGAAAAACTATTGCTCATCTGCAGAGGTTTTGTTACTGGCCTTAGATGAAAGCAATTGTAACTAAATATGTAAAGGGGTGTGTGATGTGTTCTACTTGTAATCCCACTAATAGAAAGTTGGGGCTATACTCACCACTTCCCGTTCCATCCCATCCATGGGAGAGTATCTCCATGGATTTTGTAGGGGGTTTACCAATGTCGAAAAGGGGTCATGAATATTTGTATGTTGTAGTGGACAGGTTCAGAAAGATGTGTATCTTGATGCCATGTAAAAAGAATATCACTGCTGAGTAGACTACTAATCTCTTCTTTCGATATGTTTGGGTTCACTTTGGGTTACCCACATCCATTATCTCGGATCGAGATACTCATTTCCTTGGGGATTTTTGGACAAACTTGTGGAGAATGATGGACACCAAGCTGAAGAGGAGCACTGCTTTCCATCCACAGATCGACAGACAGATAGAGGTTGTTAATCAAACAATGGTACTTTTTCTTTGAGGTTACTGTAGCAAGCATCCCAAGTTATGGGATGAACAAATACCCTACATGCAACATGATTACAATCGAGCCTTACATTATTCCACTCAATGTTCACCATTCGAGACATGTTTCAGATATTTACCTAAGGTCCCTTTGGACTTGATGTATGGGAGAGATGTTGATTCAAATGAATAAATAAATGAAGACATGGTCTGCAAGTTCATTCAGAGGATCCAACAGGTACACCAAGCAGTCAAGGAACAATTGGAGAAAATTCAAGCACAATATAAAGCTCGTCATGACAAACACATGGTTGGTCATCAGTTCCAGGTTGGAGACCAGGTATGGCTTCACATCAGAAAGGAGAGATTGAAGGGTGAATGAATGAAACTCAAGCCCATCTGATATGGACCCTTCACTATTTTGGAGAAAAGCAGTACCAATGCTTTTCATTTAGATATTCCACCATATATGCATATTTACCCAATTGTAAATGTGGAAAAATTGAAACTTTTTGAGCCTCCCATGATCATGGATCAGGGTGAGGAAGTTTCAATACCTTCGGTTGATGTGTTTTCTCTTGAGTACTTGGACGAGTTTAAGGAATATATCATCTTGGACAGGAGGACGAGGACTTCATGCAGGGGTGATGTTGATTATCTTTGAGTGGGCTTAAAGGGCACACATCCAAGCAAGGAAAAGTGGATTGAGAAGGACAAGTTGAGGGAACTCTTCCCTCACTTATCTGTTAATTGATGAAAGATTTTGGTGGTCCAAAAATATCTCAGTGGGAAGGCGTGATCCAAAAAGGATCCAGAGAAGACTAAGGCTAACTCATAATTCACAGAAGCACCTCAGGGAGCTCAGAATGGCCTCAACAGAAATAGAAAGGGAAAAAATTCAAAGTCCTTAAAACTCAGTGAAATTGGCATCATCGCGAAGAGAAAATCAGAAGCTTTCCAACGATGTAAACAGCTCGTCAAACAAAATTACAGATCAAAATATATTTGCGGTCAAAGTTTTGGTCAATGTAGCCCAGTCAATAGGGATGAGTGAACATCTGTACTGTTGATGTCAACATCAATATCGATGACATAAACATTCATACAGGGTACGTGGCACACAAAGAGGGAGAAACGTGTCATGTTGATGTCAGCATGATGACGTGGCAGCACCAGAGGCTACCATGTGTCACTCGATTTTGGAATTTTTCGATCAGTCCGTGGACCAATGGGAAAGTGCCACGTGGAAGTTCATGCAACCACATGGAAGATCGTACAACCACTTGGCAGGTGACGTGGCAAGCTGATGGAGTAGGGATGACATGGTGCTGATAGTGCAGAGGTGGTGATGTGTCCCAATGAAAGGCCGCCATGTGGCCTAGTCATGGGCTGCCACGTGGCAGCGAGCAAACACACAAGGACACCCAACAACAGGATTTCCAAAAAATGACGAGGTTGGATGGCACTAACCCCCAATCTTCCAAATCTGATAGGATTCTGCCAAATCTGGTTGGATGAAACCACACCACCAAACTTAACCGTATCCGCAAAGGACTCCACCAGACTTAACCGTATCCACCAAAGACTCCACCTTTGAAATGTCCACCCAACCACTTGGGCTAGGGTGTGACTTGGTAAATCCCACCCCCATTATTACGTAAGTTTTAATTTTGTCCAGTGCACGGGGGGCATACTAGGGGCACACAACCGTACATACAAGGCATGAAAAACAAGACATTTTCCCATGAATTTATTTCAGGTGCAGGCATGGAAACTGAGATGAATTTTCTCATGGGCCTGAAAGTGCCAGAAGCAGATCGAGGCATGGAGACAATGATTTTTGGGTAATTCGACGCCACGAATTTAGTGGTGCTGTTTTTTTTTCACATGAGCAAACCTTCTACAGCTTAACTCCAGAATGAGGTATACTTATGTATTTTTCCAAATTCTTTTGTTGAGTTAATAAAAAGGCCTACCCATTTGAGAGCAGGACTTGAAGACGTAATCCACCAGGGACGAACTCCATTATCAAGTTTTTTGTGTTCAGATCTGATGCATATGTCTCTTCATTATTGAGTTATTCTTTCTTTATGGTGCACTTCATTTTATGCGCATTTAATACAATTCTTTAATAAGTCACATCGATGAAAATATCCTAGATCATATAAACTCATAATTTAGCTTGGAAACCCAAATGGAAAAATTAGCATTCTTTTGGATTCATCCAGGTTCTTATTTATTTAGCAATAGGCAAGTTACATGCTCTCTGGTACATATCTATGCTCCTTGGTGACATCTGGTTAGCCTCTCCACATCATTCACACCCAAAGAACCCCTTTATCATTGTGGGGATACATGATATAGAATGTTGAGTCAACTAGGAGGGTAGCTGGAAGGTCAGGCGTCCTCAATGCTTCAACTTCTCTCCAGTTCATATCTCCTTCATTTCTTTATTTGCTTGTCTTTTATTCCACGTGGAAAAGGTATTATGAGAGTCTCATTATTCCTTTACATAAAACAATATACTATCCGACTTTAGATATATTACATACAAAGTGGACATCAATCGTGATGGAATGGGTTCATTCACACCAACAAGCTGATTTCATTCATCATTCATAGCCTTAACAATGTCTGTGATGATCATCTTAGATTCCTGTGCTGACAACCAATTGTTCTGGTCGGATCTGATTCAAATCAAACCTCTCCATTGGGAGGATTTTGGTCCCCAAAATTTGCCAAGGATAGATGAGGGAACTTGCTTGTGATTTGGTTCCTCTCATACCACTTCAATTTCCTTGCAGTCTGTCCTTTGAGACCAATCTTCCACATTTCTTGTTGTCCTCTATGAGTTGTCTTCTCCTTGTGTTGCAACTTTGTGTCTTCCTTAAACTCCTCAAGTCCACGAGGTGCAAAGTTTTCAACGGTCGAAACAAATTGATGTTCTTCCTCCTCATCCAACATGGAGGGTTCAAACAACTTCAAATTTTCCACGTTCACCAGTGAGTTGATCCGGTGGAAGTTTTAGTATGAAGGCATTATCGTTCACTTGTTCAATGATCTAAAATGGTCCATATCTAAGGGGCTTGAGTTTCTTTGATTCTCCTTGCAGTCGATCCCTGGAATGGAGGGTAAGAATAACTATTTATGTAGGACTTATTCATCCAAAGTTTTTCTTGCTTCAGTTATTCTCGAGCATTCTCCATCCCGACGGGAAAAAGAGTAATATGAGGAGTCATATTTACCAATCATTCCTTTTGAAAGAGGTAGTCCCTTTTTCATAGGAGGCTTTACATTCTCATCCTACCAATCTTCATGGATTGGTACTGATGGTGCCAATACTTGATTCCTGATCTGCAACTTTATTTCTAACTCATGAAAAATACCTTTACGGAATTCCTCATGACATAATAGTCGATCTTGTGGCTTCTGCTCCTCTTCCTCAAGAGCTTGCAACTGCATCCCTAACTCAAAATTCTCCTTCTAGATTTTTTGATTAATATTCTTCTGCAACCTCAACTTCATGAGAACTTTACTCATCTTGTCCTCTTGATAAGAGTATTCAAAATAGTCGCCAACTGAAGTCTTGGATCTCATCACTTCAATAACTTGCAAATGCATGTCAAAACTAGCTCTGATACCACTTGATCCAAAAATCCTTAGACACCACTTATTTCTTTACAATATATACATGCAACATCTAACTTGATTCAAAATTAATTTACTAATTGTATTGAGGTGATTTGCTGAATTTTGATGATGTGCTTGTTATCCAAAAACTCATAAAATGATGATTAATTTGCAGAGTAGTGAGATGACACAACATAAAATAAAAGAACTCAAATTACATATGTATATGACATATATCACTTAATCTTCAAATTCCCTTTAGATAGCATGATTGTTTTCCATAATCTCAAAATGCTTGATTACATTACAATATGGGCTCATAAAAATCCAATTTAATGGACTCTCTTTAATTCCATTACTCAAAACAAGAAAATAAGTTCATCATTGAAATCCTTGCGAAATTATGAGAAATTTGACTATAAATTCGACTAAATTCCGAACTGGCTCAATTACACCCTCTTCAACACACAAAACAATGCTTGAAATGCTTATTAATGGAAATTTGAGCTAAGACTTTTAAAAATGACCTCAAATCACAAAATAGAACTCAAATTCATGATCCTTGCTAAAAATCATGAAAATGAGTATAAAGTTACCTAGGTGATGTCATTATACCTCATAACACACTTTACGAGATAACCATTCTTGGCCTTTTCTTACCTCATACTTCGAGACAATCCATACATCCTCGATATTCATGCCCTTCATCGAGATCTGTGCAACTTGGGATTCATGCCCACATTGGGATCCATGCACATTGGAATGTGTGTCAATATTGAGATGCATGCCCAATATATAGGCTTGGCTGACCAAACCTCCACGCGAGTTTTTGGGAACTTAATACTATTTCTAGTGGAATCCCATTAAATGTGGCACTCATGGTGCATTGGTTAAAACATCAGAATATTACCCCTGAGGTTCCGAGGTTGATCCTCCATATGCGTTGTTTTGTTGGTTTAATATATGGTATATAGTTATAACTATATAATATATATATATATGGTATATATGTGGTATAACAAACCTCCGCGCGAAATGTTCGACCACGGTTATGTGAACGACTCATCAAACATAGTTATAGATCAAAAGATATTTACGGTCAAAGTTTTGGTCAACATAGCCCAATCAACAAGGATGAGTCAACATCCGTACTGCTGACGTCAACATCAATACCGATGACGCAAGCGTTCATACAGGGTATGTGGCACACGAAGAGGGAGAAACGTGTCATGTTGACGTCAACATGATGATGTGGCAACACCATAGGCTGCAACGTGTCACTCAATTTTGGAATTTTCTGGTCAGTCTGTGGACCAATGGGAAAGTGCCACGTGGCAGTCCATACAACCACGTGGTAGACTGTACAGCCACCTAGCAGGTGACGTGGAAAGATGACGAAGTAGGGATGACATGGCGCTGATAGTGCAAAGGTGGTGACGTGTCCCAATGAAAGGCCGCCATGTGGCCCAGTCATGGGTTTCCACATGGCAGCAGAAAAACGCACAAGGACGCCCAACAATAGGATTTCCAAAAATTGACGGGGTTGGCTGGCGCCAAACCCCAATCTTCCAAATCTGATAGGATTCCTCCAAATCTGGTCGGATGAAACCACACCACCAAACTTAACCGTATCCGAAAAGGACTCCACCAGACTTAACTGTATCCACCAAAGACTCCGCCTTTGCAATGTTTGCCCAACCACTTGGGTTGGGGTGTGACTTGGTAAAGTCTGCCCCCATTATTACTTAAGTTTTAATTTCTCCAGTGCACGTGGGACATACCAGGGGCGCATGACCGTACAGACAAGGCACGAAAAGCAAGACATTTTCCCATGAATTTATTGCAGGTGCAGGCACATAAACCAAGACAAATTTTCTCATGGGCTTGAAAGTGCCAGAAGTAGATCGAGGTGTGGAGACAATGATTTTTGGGTAATTCGACTCCACAAATTTAGTGGTGCTGTTTTTTTTCTCATCTGAGCAAATCTTCTGCAACTTAACTCCAGAATGAGGTATACTTACGTATTTTTCCAAATACTTTTGCTAAGTTAATAAAAATGCCTACCCATTTGAGAGCAAGACCTAAAGACGTAGTCCACCAAGGATGAACTCCGTTATCAATTTTTTTGTTCAGATCTAATGCATATGTCTCTTCATTATTGTGTTATTCCTTCTTTATGGTGCACTTCATTTTATGCTCATTTAATACAATTCTTTAATAAGTCACATCGATGAAAAGATCCTGGATCATATAAACTCATAATTTACCTTGGAAACCCAAACGAAAAAACTAACATTCTTTTGGATTTAACCAGGCTCTTATTTATTCAACAATAGGCAAGTTATAGGCTCTCTGGTACATATCTATGCTCCTTAGTGACATCTGGTTAGCCTCTCCACATCATTCACACCCAAAGAACCCCTTTATCATTGTGGGGATACATGATATAGAATGTTGAGTCGACTGGGAGGGTTGTTGGAAGGTCAGGTGTCCCCAATGCTTCAACTTCTCTCCAGTTCATATCTCCTTCATTTCTTTATTTGTTTGTCTTTTATCCCACATGGAAAAGGTATTATGAGAGTCTCATTATTCCTTTACATAAAAAAATATATTGTCCGACTTTAGATATATTACATACAAATTGGACATCAATCGTGATGGCATGGGTCCCTTCACACCAACAAGCTGATTTCATTCATCATCCATTACCTTAACAATGTCTGTGATGATCATCTTAGATTCCTATGCTGACAACCAATTGTTCTTGTCGGATCTGATTCAGATCAAACCTCTCCATTGGGAGTATTTTGACCCCAAAATCTGCCAAGGATAGATGAGGGAACTTGCTTATGGTGCATTGGTTAAAACCTCAAAATATTACCCAGAAGGTTCTGGGTTTGATCCTCCATATGCGTTGTTTTGTTGGTTTAATATATGGTATATAGTTATAACTATACACTATATATATGGTATATATGTGTATAACAAACCTCCGCGTGGAATGTTTGGCCACAATTATGTGACATATTATATGACCATAATATATGGGTCGAGGGCTTAGGCCCTCGACCCTTTTAAAACTCATTCTAACCGTTATACAAATTCAAATAAAACTCATGCAATAGACAGGCTAAGTTACATGTGGTGGCACAATGGTAATGGAGGGTTTGTTAAGGCTTTGGGAGGTTATGGAGGTCACGGTTTCGACCCCCATCGACTCCATAATTTTAATAAACCATACCAAGATAGGCCAATGGGAGGATTCCACGTGACAATCTCTCATTGGTTATCCCTTTCCACGTGTCAACATGTGATTCGTCCACTTGAATGTATGGTCTGACCAGTCACATGCCAACTGGAGATGACACATCACTTGTATGATCATGTGCCACATGTCACCCTTGTAGTGGTGACACGTGTCACCCTTTTTCATATGTTGACTTTGATCTTTGACCTAGTTTTACTGGAACTTTGACCGCTCATAACTTTTGCATACAAGCTTCATTTGCACTGTTGGAAAGATGACAACAAGCGCTACGTAATGATGCCATTTTTGAGAGCATTTGAGATAGTTGAATATTTATCTTTTATGGATCCCTTGGGACCTCTGTGAGTGTTCCATATCCTCTTGGGCCTCTGTGAGTGTTTCTTAGATCCTCCTGGATCATACCCCTAAAGCATATCCACTATCATCCATCTCTAGCTCAAAAGGTCGTTGCAAATTCAACATGACTAACACTAGAGCATCGCTGATTTTATTCTTCAAGTCTTCAAATTCTCTTTGCCATGTATTATCCCAATTAAAGATCTTTCCTTTGGAAGTTATGGAATGCAATGGTGCTACTATTGTGGATAAGTTTACAATGAACTTTCTTAAATACTGAGCTGCTCCCATGAATTTCTCGAACTCTGTCACATTGGTGGGAATAGGCCACTGGGTGATGGCTACAATATTCTCTGGATCTACCCTCATCTCTCCTCCTCCAATCACGTGTCCAAGATATATCAAGGAAGTTTTTCGAAACTCACATTTCTACAAGTTGGCAATCAATTGAGTCTTCTTCAAGGTCTCTAGTACCTGTGTCACATGTGAGAGGTGCTCCTTCCAACTATTGCTAAAGATTAATATGTCATCTAGATATACTATTACAAAAGATTCAATGAAGGGACGTAGTACATCATTCATGAGTCTCATAAATCTTGTAGGTGCATTACATAATCCAAAATCCATTACTAACCACTCATACAAACCTTGTTTTATTTTGAAAGATGTCTTCCACACATCCTCTGTGTTGATCCTCATTTGGTGGTAACCTGATTCGAGGTCCAGCTTAGTGAATAATTTGGCTTGTTGCAGTTGATCCAACAAGTCATCAATCCTTGGAAAAGGATATCTATTCTTGATGGTGATCTTATTCAGGTCACGATAGTCAATGCACATTCTCCATCTTCCATATTTCTTTGGAACATGATGATGGGTGAACCACATGGTGATGTATTGGGTCTGATGACTCCCTGTTTCAACAATTGTTGCAAATGCTTCTTTACTTCATTTTATTCGATGATAGACTACCTATACAACCTAATTTTAGGTAGTGGTGACTATGGAAACAACTGAATCTCGTGTTCAACCTCTCTCTTGGGTGGCAGTCCCTGAGGCTCTTGAAACACATCCCTAAAGGCTTCAATAAATTGTTGTAGTTGTTGACATTGCTTGCCACTACATCCTTCCAGGGATGCCTTCATCTCCAACTTGTTTCCTTCTCCTTGCTTCTTTCCTTCTCCCAGGAACATCAAGACAAACTTCTTTGTACTGCCCATGATTCTTCTTACCTGATGAGAACTAATCAGAGAGAGCTTAGCTTTGTCCATGTGTGCATTTATGGAATAATATTTACATGCTTGACTAGTCTATACTGGTTCTCTATCCTTTTGAAAATGACATCCTTCACATACAAATATGGACTTCCCAAGATGACTCCACATATGTCTAGAAGAACCACATTTGCAACTACTTCATCAACAAAGTTTTGATTGATGACAAACTTAAATTTTCCCTAATTTATCACTTTCAATTTCACATCTTTCCTTACCCAGCCTAGGAGGTATGGATGTGGATGATATTGAGTCTCCAACCCAATATTCTCAACAAGTTGTGCAGATGTCAACTTGGATTGTGAACCTGGATCGAACAAACAATCCACCTTGCTTTTCTTCATGTGGATTTTAATGCTGAAAAGTTCAGTCATTGCCTTCTCCTCCTTGCGACTCCAACTAACTAATGCTACCTTTTTTTGAATATTAGTGCAGTTAATCCTCCCTTCCAGATCTGATGAGCTCTCCACTCGTTCCTCAACATCCACTGATATTAATGCTTTCCTTTTCTTTTTTTCTGAAAATACTTGGGGAGCTTCTCATGGTGAATTTCCAACAATTATCCTCAGTGTGTCCCTTTCGATCACATCCATTACATTGTTGGATGGAAGGTGGTTATTCTTCTGCTACTGCCAAAATCTTCTTCTCATTCCAATTCTTCTTTTTTTATTCTTTCTCTGCTTCTCTTGTGGTTCTACTTGCTTGCGAGGATTTGTTTGTTGCTTCCACTTGTCTCCCTCAAGGTATTGTGCTTGAATACTAGCCTCATCAATTGTCTTCGATCTAAATAACATCGGTTGCCTATGAATCTGAGGCAACAATGCCCCCAAATACTTGACCAATATGTCGATACTTTTTAGGGAGACTCCCATATGAATTACTCTCTTCCTGAACTCTGTCGTGAACTCTTGCATTGATTGTCCTCGTCTCTGCTTGAAGTAATGTGATACTATCTATTGGTGTTCCTCATACCCTATTGGATAAAATTGTATATTTGATCATGTTCTTGAACACTTCCCAATCATTCATTGGTGGATCATTTTCTAGTGCTATGCTTACTGCATCACTCTCCCACGATGTCAAATCATGGCCTTCAAGCTTCAACCGAGTAAGAGAAATATTTTGTTTTCTAGTTAGCACACTGAAGTATACTTCCATCTGTTGTAGCCATTGGTTTAGTCTGATATCATCCACTTCCCCAGTATAAGGTTTGATGTCCACCTTGGCTTCCACACAAAAAGGTACCTGTGTCTTGATGTAGCTACACTCACCCATCTCTGGCTCATTCTTACATTCCATCTCTAGATTATTTTCTTCCTTCTTGGGGCCTTCATGCCCATCATATGTTGATGGCGTTTCCTTGCTCTTCAATGCCAATAGTTGTGACACCATTGATGTTGATGTGGCCAAACTTTGTTGAAATTGATCCAACCTGACCCTGGGATCTTCTTCTTCTTCTTCGTTCTAGCCTTGAAAACAACTCTTGTCCACTTCTTTGTAATCACTGCGGGTACTTACCATACATGTGTCATTGAATGCATTTGAACTTCTGCTCTAATACCATATGATTCATAAACGAAAGGATTATAGACTATCTGTATCACCAACATGGAATTCTCTGTTTAAAAATCATAACCTTGGATCTTTGGAGGACAACAAAATTCTCGACCAATCAAGCCACAAGTCGGGTTGAAAGGAGGCCAAAAGGAATACAATTCGAGTTGGAACCAAATGATTCAGAAACAAATGAGTTGGAAATATGCGGTAAGTCGAGTTGGGGCTATGGAAGTCGACCAAGTTGAATGGACCCAAGTCGAATTTACCCAAGTTGGATTTATCCAAGTTGAGTCGACCAAGGGATGTCTTTTGGTTGAATGAGGAAGGAAACTCGACCAAGGGGGAAGATAATTCAAAGTGAGTCGACCCGTGGAAAAAAAAATAGATAAGAGGTAGATTCATCGCCCAAGCGTGAAGGGAAAACTTGGGAAAGTCAAATTTATTGACCATCACCTGAAAGGAAAGTTCCAAGGGTGAATTTGATCACTGATGGTGCGTAAAAATGTTTGGAGCAATTTTTTTAATAATCCGCGACGCAATAAAAAGACCAGGGTGATTCTAGAAACCCATGATGAGTAAAAAATGCAGGGAAGTTGATTTCAACATTCAACAACAAAAAAAAATGTATGGGGCAAAATTGATAGCAGGAGAAATTTGCAAAACGTGGATATAGTCTTTTGGTGGTAGACGAACGTCCAAACAACCTTGACTTTCAATATATATATATTGTCTATGATTTATGGGCAAAAGGAAAATGCCCTAGCAAGTCGAGAAAGTGCCCAATGACTCAAAACGAAATTAGAAACTACTAAAACAAATAACAATGACTTAGAACAGAGGGTCATCGATTTGCAACTTCATAATCAATGTGTGGGTAAGATTAAAGAGTCGTTATTTTGGTTTACTGACCCATGAGAACCATATTAACATAAAACAAACTCAACCCAATTGACACACATTTCTCGTCACTAACACATACACATTCAACTATTAAATTACAATGCACACTATATACCATTCAGAAACAAATATAAACCACAATAATCATCTCACATAAACTCAGAATTTACTTTGGAAACCCAAACGGGAAAACCAACATTCTTTTGGCTTCGGCCAGGCTCTTATTTATTCAATAATGGGCAAGTTACAAGCTCTTTGGTACATATCTATTCTCCTCAATGACATCTGGGCAACCTCTCCACATCATTCACACCCAAAGAACCCCTTTCTCATTGTGGGGATACGTGATATAAAATGTTGAGTCGACTGGGAGGATAGTTGGAAGGTCAGGCGTCCCCAACTTTTCAACTTCTCTCCATTTCATCTCTCCTTCATTTATTTATTTGTTTGTCTTTTATCCCACATGGAAAAAGTATTATGAGAGTCTCATTATTCCTTTACATACAACAATATACAGCCCAACTTTACATATATTACATACAAAATGGACATCAATTGTGATGGCATGCGGCCCTTCACGCTAACAAGTTGATTTCCTTCATTGTCCATAGCCTTAACAATGCCTATACTGGTCATCTTAGAGTCCTGTGTCGATAGCCAATTGTTCTTGTCAGATCTGATTCACGTCATTACTTCCGAGGAAGATGAGCTCTTAGCTAATAAAAAATCATTTTAGGTCTTACTCTAGGACGGAAATTTGGTTTCAAATTAGATAGTATCCACAAGAAAGTCAATGTCCCTTGTGGTCAACGTTGAGGCTACCTTCAGTGTGGTCATGTGATTTCTAGTAGCATTTAGCCTTAGTCTCATACATGAAACTAGATACCACCCCTAGTAGTAGTTTAATGTCTTTCACAGGAGGGTTCTATGTTAACCGTAACAAATTTAACCATGTTGATATATTTAATAACTTTTAATTTTAAAATAAAATGAAGATACGAATACAAAATCACATGAAGACAAATTCAGAGAAAGTTGTTAAAGGAAAAATAAATATAAAAGAAAACCATGTAATAAATAATGTATATGACAATCCAAATTTATTTAAAAAAATTGTAATAGTTTGTACAACTATTCAAGTGATCTTCTGGGCAAGAGGTTAAACTGCAACTAGGGGTATTGTTTGGTCTTATGTATGGGATTAAGACTAAATGCTACTAGAAAACACACGACCTCATTGGAGCATAGCCTCAACGATGACCACAAGGGACATTGTCTTTCTTGTAGATACTATCTTGGCTAAAATTGCCTTTTGGTCTTGGAGTAAGTTCCAAAACTATTTTTGATCGGCTAAGAGCTCATCTTTCTCAGACGTAAGGAAACAAGTTAATGGCCCAAGACCCAAAGACATTTGGTAGGTATGAAAATCTATCCCTTACAAACCACTAATGAATTATTTCAGATAACATGGTTTTTCTTGAATAACGATGATGAATTAGCCTACATCTGTAAATAACAAAGAGTAGTGACTATCCTCGCTACTAGTTAATAACTAAATTATAATAAATTTTACCACCATTAAAAAACAAAAACAAAATCAATCCTTTTTTTTTTTAATAATAAAATGATCAAAATATAATCCATCAATACAAATTTGTACAAAGTTATGAAATAAAAGATAAACCATATTAAAATAATGTGTACTAAGGTCCAAAATTTAAGGCATATTGAAAGTTTAAAAATACTAAAGAACGACGTACACATCTCTTTAAATATAATGATTCGAATGGCCAAAATTCCTATGCCATCATAATTTCTTTAAATATAATGATTCGAATGTCCAAAATTCCTATCACTTAAAATAAATAAGGTTAAAAGAAAAATCTATTATTAAGCAATGACATATTTATCTCAATAATGATATATACTAGTCATCATAATTTCTTTAAAACGTCCAAAATTCTTACCCCATAGGAAGAATAAAAGGAAGGCATATCACAATATTTTGTATAAAAATCTAAGCAATCATATATTTTTAGTCATTATCTTTTATAAGAAGAATAAAATTAAGGTATATTAAAATAATTCGTTAGAAGAATAAAAGAAAGGTATATTAAAATAATTCTCTAAAAAGATTACAGAAAGTTTTAAGTTTTAGTCATCATAATTTCATTTAGGTTAAGAATAAAATTACAAAAAACTTAAAAATATGGGCAAAGTTGAGAACCAGAGCTTATTGTAAAATGCAATGTGTCTTTTGTTTATTCATTTTATAAGCAACATTGATTGGTGGCAAAGCCTTGCAATTCACCTTATCCCAAATTGCAAATTTATTAAATAGACACTCTATCTCAAATGAAGGTCTCACATTAATTTAAAATGATACCTCATCTTGTGTTTTGTCAAAAGGTAACTAAAAGGCCCCAACGAGTGTGCATGGAGCCATGAGGTTGTTTGGATTAAAATGATACCTCATCTTTTGTTTTGTCGAAAGGTAACTAACCGGCCCAATAACTATTATACCGTTTGTTATTACTATTGTAGGCATATTGCAAATGTTATTATAAATAATGGAACATGTTTAATATGGTTTTAAATGGAACGAACAACTAAGACATCAAATACGTACTTTTGTATAATAAATTGTGAGAACATTTTTTTTAGGAAAATTTTACAAAAAAAAAATTCTAAGCACTTCCCCGTGATTTGAGGATGGTAAATGGGGTAACCATTGGCACTAATTACAATGCTTAACCCCAAGGGAATTGAGAGAATTGAACTTGTGACCTCCCAATTTTGAGGGGTATCATGTCTAGCTCTAAGACTAATAGAGCTAACCCTTGGGGCTTGAATGGTGAGATCATATTAAATAAGGTTTTCCATAAACCTAACCACTTGTTGGCTCTCTTGAAAATTATATGCTCATAATACATTGCATTTCCAACCATTGATTTCATCTGATGGTGGATAAGAATTCATGTGCTTGGCTCAAAGAGAATTTACCCTGGCTCTTTTTCTATCCTTATACTCTTGCTCAACCTCCTAATAGAAAATGACATGGTTGTAAGGTGCTGGAAAACCAAGCTTCGGATCAATCTAGCATCAATTATATTATGGAAGAGGGAAACCATACTTTGGCTCTGCATAAACATTGAAATCTTTTTTTTTCCAAGCTAGGTTGAGCCTAGGTCGGGTCCATCCCTAATGTTGGATGGAAGAATATCTGTCAAAGAGTGGGATGTTATCACCAGAATTATGGGAGGCTCAGTCAAGTCTGGACACCCCACATGATAGTTTAATTCTCCCAAAAATGGATCCCACCCTAAACCCCTCCTAATGAGGTTTGAACCTATGACTTGATCAGGGCTAATACATGATGTTCATATATATAATACATGCATGAAGCCTACCTAATATGGTGTTTTTATTTTGAAGAATGCTTAACTGAAACAAAGGTCATTCTTGGTATACTAGGTGTTGTTAATTCCCAAGTTTATAAGAAATATTATTTTCATATTTAAGGGAGTTGCCCATAATATATAATACATAACTTTAGAAAAAAACTAATTTCCCATTTTACATTATTGTTCTTGATGGTTTGGAGTGCATACAAATTGTATATTGAAACTCATGTTAGTTGTTGTTATGATGAATATAAGCAAGCTTAGAGTGTTATTAATCACATTTTATGAATTCCCATGTATGGAGAAAAGCAATCTTGGCATTTTGAAAATTTTGTTCATGATGTTTGAGGAGTATCCAACATATTAGTAGCAATTGACAATGCTTAGAGTGATTCAAGACACTTTGTCGATGTTCATGCATGAAGACAAGTTTATGTTAATGGTTATTTATGATGTTGAAAAGAAACATAGTACACTTAAACTATTGTTGGTGACATTTAGTGAATTCCCATTCACATAGAAAGGAAAGCTTGGCATCTTAAATCTTTGTTCTTGATGTTAGGAGTTTGACAATATTTTATAGTGTTCATGAGCTTTTAAACCATTTCCATCTTGAATAAGAGATAATTTTTGCAATGTATGTTATTGTTAACACTGTTTGCATCATCATCTAACTTGGGAAGGAAGCAAGGCTCACTATATTAGATTGTTGTTCATAAAGTAGGCATGATCATGTTCTTAAAGAACCATCTAACACTACTACATTTTGGGTGAAAATGAAAATTATTATGATTTTAATTTTGACAAAAACATTTTATATAATTTTTTGGATTAGAATTAAATATAATTAAAAAAACATTACCAATGTGACTTTATTGATACTTATAAATGCCATATAATCATGAAAAGGTTGGAGAGGTTGGAGACTTGATATCGTGTTTGGAGATTTGACTAGGTTTTGAGTTGGAATAATGCTTGGCTAAGTGTCATTTTATCATGAGATGTCATTTTATTGATGTATACATGTCAATTCTATTGCATTATTGTTGTTTTTGAGGTAGGGCCCAAGTTTAATGTGTCTATTTTTTTATTTTTTTTTGAGGTAGGGCCTAAGTGTAATGTGCCTAAGTTTTTTTTGAGGTACGGCCTAAGTGTAATGTGCTCAAGTTTATTAGGCCTAAGTCTAATGCGTATCACATATCCATTATCTAATTTTCATATACTTATATGAGTGTTATGGTTTTCATAGTGGTTTATATCATATTTGTAATGGTTTCCATCGTGGTTTATATCCATATTTATAATGAAAAATAATATTTCTACCCTTTTTGAAGATAAATAATACTATCATACCCTTGAAGAGTGGGAGAGAGAACATTGAATTGTTATAGTGATTATGATGCTCAAAGAGAGGAGGTGTTTCTTTTGGATGACAGTGTTGAAACTATGTTGTCATTGATGTTACATGAATGGGGAGATTACTAAACCCAAAGAGAATCAAACTAGACAGAGGAAGCTGCAAATTGAACCAGAGGAAGAAGAAAATGTTTCTGGGTGAATGAAATTCTACGAAAGTGTTAAGAATGTGCCAAAGGCATGACAACTATGAACAATCAACCCAAGCAAATTTGAGTTGCACAAAAATGATGAGAAATCAAAATTGGACATTGAACGAGATGAACTCAGAATAAAGAAACGATATATGAGGAATGAGTTGGAGGCGAAGAGCCTTATTGTTTTTTAATGATTACATGTTGCTGAGAATAGATGGTGCAGAGGACATCCCTAACAAAAATAAGCTTGGTAAGGGAACCAGAGTTGAGGTCTGAGGGTGCAAAAAAGTATTTCCACAAAACAATATATCCCACATTCGTTGGGAAAATTGAGTCCAAAGGGTTTATAATGAAAACATAGTATTACATCATTTGAATGAAAATGGGAAAGTCATGAAACCCTGTGTTCGAATTTAACTTTTGTCGTGGAGAACGGTGGACCCAAAACTGGTTAAATCCCAACTGTTGATCATCGGAGATCAATGCCCAAGATGAAAGGATCAAGACCATGACATATCAGATATTGCATGAAGAGCATGATTTTGAAGTTTTGCGGGCCCAGTAAGCTGATATCCCTGTTGCCCAATATCTTGGGGCCTCGGTGGTCCAATATCACCATATATGATATTGGGATATTGGGAGAAAGTAGAGTGTAATCACAATGAATGTCTTGGGGGATCGGTGGACCAATACACGGTGGGGTAGCTTGGATGCCACATCAGTAGAGCCACATAGAGGCCATGAAACCTACCATGTCAGCACAAGGACAACATCCACGTCTCCCAGCACATGTGTACAATAATATGCATGTATACCGACATATTCTATATTGTAGGATTGAAGGAGCAATACATTGTTGAAATCCTAGGGGTCCGATGGGCCTGATGACTCGGTAGACCGATGGCCTGGTAACATGGTTTTGTGGGCATGGTTCGATATCAGAGACCAGAAGGTTGAAGGAATAGTGTAGTGTTGAAGGCCTAGGGGCCCGATAGCCCAATTCCCTGATAGTCCTGATATCCGAGGAATGCATAACATATTGACAACTAAGATTGAATGAGGGATCAGATCAGACGATTGTGATTTAATCCAAGGAGAATAGATCGACGTTTGGGATCAATCCAAGGTCTAGATCGGACGTATGTTGAGTGTTGAGGGTGTATTGCGTGTTTTTGGTGGACAAAAGATAAATCAATGGTTCACATCTAATCAATAAGACCTGATTTGATGATTGTTGAGAGTTGAAGTTGTGTTGTGTGTTCTGTGAGAATATTGAGCATGTAAACAAAGGGGTCTATGCCGGTTTCAAAGGGGTGTCGCAGTTTGTTTTTAAAGAGATTTGGAACTGAACCCATGGACATAATTTTTTGGGGTATGTTGAAAAATCCATGAGAGAATGGATTCTATAAACATCAATGTCCAAAGCAGTTTCGATGGTGTGTGGATAATCATGTGAGAGAAGTGAGTTGAGGCTCTGAGGTTCATGGTGAATGAAGTGTGAAGTGTGAATAGGTAGTATGCGTGTGAGAAAGAGCAAAGGATTTGAGATTTTTGGGTCCCATAAATAAATTAGGCCGAAATATAATTGTCTAAGGGAGGCTAGGAGATGCAAGGTCCAAGGAAGTTATAAAATTATGCAAATTGTGAATTGGTGGAAAGTGTTGTGACAACTGTGACAGAGAAACAAGTTTGTACAGGTGAAGGCTTGAAGGAAAGAGATTATCTGGTATTGTTGACAACTTGAGGATATTAGAGCTTAAAGGATATTAGTGTCTTCTTTAGTTTTGTGCCTGCAAATATTGAATCTGTAGGTTGGTTCCTACAAGCATTGTTGAGTTGGTGCTCAACTAGGGAGATTGGTGTCTCCTGTAGGTTGGTTCCTGCAAAAATTGTAGTTGTATGTTGGTGCCCACAAGATTTGATGAGTTGGTGCTTAGTTAAGAAGATTGGTATCTTTTACAGGTTGATGCCTACTAATGTTGTAACAGTAGGTTGGTGCCTACATGAGTTTATAAAGATACACTTTGTGGTTTTCTCCCATTTGGGTTTCTATGTTAAATCTCTATGTATTGTAGATTGTATGGTTTTTTATTTATCATTAGCTATTGCAGTTGGTAAAGTAATACATTGATGAATAATTTTAAGAAAAGAAAAATAAGTCTTATACTAATTCATCCCCCCTCTCAGTATATGTAAGTGTGCCAACAATTGGTATCAGAGAGGGTTCCATTATGAATAGTCTAACCACTGGAAGGTGAATCCCTGCAACACAAATGGATAAATAGGAAGGCTTTTCCACAAACAAAATTCCATTGTTTGATGGATCAAATTATGTTTTCTTGAGCATAAGAATGAAAACCTATTTAATGGAGCTTGGGTTTGACATTTGGAGTGCAGTTGAGAATGGTTACACATCCCCAACAACTCCACCTATAGATACATCTAGAAATAGGCTCAGTGACAATAATTCTAAGGAAAAGAATTCAATTTTGTGTGATCTGAAAAAATCAATGTTTGTCAAAGTCATGCATTTTTGTTCAACAACAGAGACGTGGGACCAGTTACAAAAAATATATGAAGTGGATGACAAGGTCAATAAGGAAAAGTTACAAACCCATAGAGGAAAATTTGAGACCCTTAAGATGAATGAATATGAGAGTATTGCAACCTATTTTATTCATTTGGATGAGATTGTCAACACTATCACAGGATTGGGTGAAGAGATTGAAGAAACCATCATTATGAAAAAAGTGCTTAGACCACTCCCCTCAAAATTTAATCCCAAGATTTATGTCATTGAAGAATTAAAGGACCTAGACAAGATGACAATGGATGAGTTACACTAAATCCTCACTACATAAGAAATGATGATAGAATAGGATAAGCCAACAATGATATCAAGAAAGGAAGCAATCTTCAAGGCATGGAATAAGACAAAGATGAAAGAATAGAAGATGAGTTGCAGGTCAAATAGTGAATGGGATGCAAAAGAAGCTAACTTTGTCAGAAAGCTCAAGAGGGGGAAATGAAAATACAAAGATAAGATTCCCTTCAAATGATTTTATTGTGGTGAAGTAGTACACTTTGCTATTAAATGTCCTTATACAGAGAATATAAATGTAAAAGAAGATTTTAGTTTCAAAAGGTGTAAGAAGGGTAAGACTGAAAATAGGAGAAAATTTTATCGACAAAAGAAGAATCTATATATCAATGAATGCAACAACTCATTTGATGATAGTGACAGTGAAACATAAGAAATTCTCTTTATGGGTTTAGAAACACAGACTAATGTCCTAGAAAATGGAAATGCAGATTCAACAGAAGAAGATAATTTCGAGATTGATGTAGAAGTAGATCTTGAAGGAGAGATCACATGTGCTCTAAATGAAATATAGAGACCGGGAAAAAAGAAATGGATACAAAAGAAATAGCTGAATAAGTGCATAAAAGAAATTCTCAGTAAAGAAAGTTTTGATGAAACTAAAAAAAAAATCATCGTCTTAAAAACTCAAGTAGAAGAGGAAAATAGAGTTGAGGAAATCTTAAGAGGCCAGCTAAAAGAAAAATATGTCTATAATAGTCTAGAATCTAAAATATTTTTTATAAGAAAGGAGTTGGAAAGATCATGTGCCAACATGAAATTTGAAAAGATCTCTACAACCTTGAATGAAATCCTAAGCTGTCAAAGATCACCATTTGACAAGACTGGTCTTGGTTACAGTGAAAAAAAGGAAGTTTCTAATGAAGAATCCTCAACATCTTCAAAACATTCAAGTGAATAAAGGACCAAGATTTATGTCGATATACTCAAAAAATTTATCAAGGTTGAAGACAACAAGAAGGAAGAACAATGTATCCCACATATATATGGCAAATTTTACTCATAAAGATAGAATAAAAAAGACTCTCCCATCAAGATGAAATCACACAATCATGTATCAAAATTATTTCTTTGGCTATTGTTATTCTTGCAATGGTTTTGGTCATAAAGAAATAGATTGTAGAACAAATGTAAGAGGCGGTTACATGAGGGACAACAACAAAGATACCCATGGATTCTCAAGAAGAACTTACAACTCATTTTCCCCTTTGCTGAACTATAACATCATATGTTATAACTGCAATAATTATGGGCATACAACAAAATTCGACATAAGTGATTTCAGAAAAAATCAGAAAGAGGAAGCCACAACAATTATGGAAAGAAATCACTAATAAAGGGAACAAAAGAAAGAAAAATACTTGTTCATACAAGCTGCATTGCATGCATAAAATAATAAGGATAAGTGGTACATTGACAGTGGGTACTCTAGTCACATGACAAGAGATATAAAAAAAATTATCACCTTGAAGAATGAAGGCATTGTTACCTTTGGAGACAATAGTAGTTCAAATATAGTTGAAAAAGGCACTCTCAGTCTTGATAATGGAAGGGCCAAGGTTGAAAAGGTTCTATGTGTTAAAAACTTGAAGCAAAATATTCTTAGTGTAATCTAGATGTGTGACCAAGGACACACTCCTACTTTTGACTCTCAAGAATGTAAGATCAAAAAGACAAATTTGGGAAAGCTGGTTGCAAAATCAATTAGAACCTCAAACAATGTGTATATTCTTGATGAGATCAATGGAGACAGATGTTTCGTGAGACATACAGATGAAACTTGGATGTGGCATAAAAGAATGGGACATATGAACTTTGAAAACCTGGTAAAAATCAACACCAAACAACCAGTAAGAGATATGTCAAAGGTCACAAAACCCTCAAACACTATTCGTAAGCAATGTCAGCATGAAAAACTATCAAGGATGAGCTTCAAGACAAAGGAATACACAACATCCAAACCATTGGAGCTTGTGCATATAGACCTATGTGGACCAACAATAACAAAAAGTTTGTAAGGAGAGAATTATTTTATGCTACTTGTAACGTACCCAACCACTCTCAGGCTGGCCACACTAATCTGTAATGTACCCAACCACCCATAGGATGGACACGCTACTCCAAAAACCCGCTTCTGAACTAATTTTGAATTCTAATAACATTTAATCTGAAAATCAAGTATGAAAGACTCACATGCATTAATCAAGATCCATGCTACAACATAAAATAAATAAACAATGTGCCATGCACACCAAATAACCAAGAATCATGCACATTATTAATACATATCTAAGAGATAATTAAATACACATCGGAATATACATTATACAAAAAACACAAAGAACACTTATATTTTCAAGAAAACATCACCAACTGGATGCAGACCAAGGAGGTTCCTCCCAACCATAGACATTATTATTCTTTTACTCTCAACAACAGGTCACCCCCGAGTGAGGGCTATGAATCCGCAAGAACGGTTCTTAGGCCAAATCTAAAACACACAACATTTGGCTAACTAGCTCTCAAGTTTCCCAACCACACAACAAATCTGAATTTTCAGCTCTCTTTCCCCCTCATCCTGCACAACCCAAAGAAACAAAGACCTTTCTTTGCCATGTAGTCCCTCAGGCTGTTCCATTTCTCTTCAGGGCTCCAGTGCTATTAGTAAGGAAATATCCATGCTGGAAACTCTAAGGATTCTCATTTGTGGACCGTTCTTTGAGAACTACCATCAATCTCATGCACATATGCATCCATTCCCTCATGTAATGATCAATAATTTATTACAACCATCTAGCAATGGATATCCTCTTCCAACCATTCATTTCCATTATTAGACCAAGAGCGCACGAATTAACAAGAATGAGACACCGAAAATGAAAGGGTGAGAAGGGTGTAATAGTGAATGAATAAGCACAAGTGAACCCAGAACAACGACCGAGTGAGTGAAAAAGAAGAAGAATAAGAACCCCCAAAACAACCCCCAAGCGATGTTTATATAATTACAAGAACCAAGAACCACATGGCCTCCCCAAGAAGCTCATGTAACCAATTTTGTTTTCCATAAAATCAATTATGAGTAAATAAAATATAATAAAAAGACTTAGCCCATTAATGGAATCATAACCCCTTATCTCTTTTGTCCTTGTCTGTATTTCAACCAATGTTGTATTTTATTAATGTATATAGATGTATTACATTTCCTAGGCACTTTGGCCCCTTTTCAACTTTACTATCTCATCGACCTAAGTCACAATTACATAATACATTATAGTTCATAAGGGTTAAAACTGGGGTGTTACACTACTCATTGATGATTATACAAGAGTGACTTGGGTTGTCTTTCTCAAAAATAAATCCGAGGCATTTGAAAATTTTAAAGCATTCAAAGCTTTAGTTGAGAATGAGACCAACTTGAAAATAAAATGTTTAAGGTCAGATAATGGAGGTGAGTTTAAATCCAATGAATTTGAAGAATTCTGTGAAACTCATGGAATAAAAAGATAATATGCAGTTGCAAGAACTCCCCAACAAAACAAAGTGGTTGAAAGGAAAAACAAACATGTTCAAGAGATTTCCATGACAATGTTGAATGAAGCAAAATTATCAAACAAATTTTGGAGAGAAGCAATTTACACTGTTGTCTACATTCTAAACAGAGGGAAACTCAGAGTCAAAAGTGAAAAGACAACCTATAAATTATGGAAAGGCTAACCAACATCTATAAAACACTTTAGAATATTTGGAAGCAAGTGTTACATCAAATGAGATGATGTGGATCTAGGAAAGTTTGACTTAAGAGTAGATGAAGGAATTTTTCTTGGTTATTCATTAAGAAGCAAATCCTATAAATGTTACAACAAAAGACTAAAAAATATTGTTGAAATCATAAATTTCATAATAGATGAAGAAAGACCACCCAAGAACCAACTGGAAGCATAAGAAATATATTAAAACAAATAATAAGATGAAGAAGAATATGAAGAAGAAGAAGAAACATAACGACAAGATACACAAACACCATCAAGGTTTGTGCAGAAAAATCATCTAGAGAAATGATTTCTTGGTGATAAAGATGCTAAGACTCGGACTAGGAGAAAATTGGCAAGCAATTATGAACAGTAAAATCAATCTTTTTTGTCCAACATAGAGCCTAAATGTTTTGTAAAGGCCAATAATGATCAACATTGGGTAAATGTCGTGGAATAAGAGTTAAACTAGATTGAAAAAAATAAGACATGGGAACTTGTCCCAAGACCCAAAGATAAAAATGTGATTGGTACAAAGTTGGTGTTTAGAAATAAGTTAAATGAAGATGGGAAATAAATAAGAAATGAAGAAAGACTGGTCTGTAAAGGGTATGATAAAGTATAAGGTATCGACTTTGAATAAACCTGTGCTCTTGTTGCAAGACTAGAAGCCATTAAAATGTTGTTGGCATTTGCAGGCTTCAATAATTTTAAGGTGTATCAGATGGATGTCAAGTCATCATTCCTAAATGGAGATTTAGAGGAAGAAGTGTACATTGAACATCCTGAAGTATTCTTATTATCAAAGAATGAATATTATGTTTTTAGATTAAGGAAAACACTTTATGGATTAAATCCATCTCCCAGAGCATGGTATTCAAGAATCAAAAGGTACTTACAATAACTAGGTTTCAAAAGAGGAACAACATATATAAATATCTACATAAAAATAAGTCATGAAGATATGTTAATTATTGTGGTATATGTGGATGATATGATTTTTGGAAGTAATGTTGATCAATTGAGCCAAATTTTTGTCGAAGAAATGAAAAAAGAAATTGAGATGTCCATGCTTGGAGAATTGCCATTCTTTCTAGGATTGCAAATTACTCAAACCAGCAAAGGCATATTCATTTCTCAGACCAAATATATCAAAGATATGTTGAAGAAGTTTGAAATGCATGACTGTAAGCCTATCAACACACCCATGGTAACCGGTTCTAAGCTAAGTAAAGAATGTGAATCAAAGGAAGCAAATCAAACTTTGAAAAAATCAATGATAAGCAACCTCTTGTATGTGACAACTTCAAGACCATATATTATGTATCCAGTAGGGTTAGTTGGAAGGTTTCAAGCTACAACAAAGGAAACAAATGTGCAAGAAGTGAAAATAATTTTCATATATCTGAAAGGCACGTTGAACTTTGGTTTATGGTATCCCACAGGAAGAGACTTTGCTTTGACAACTTACATAGATGAAAATTGGGAAGGCAATGTGGATGACATAAAAATCACTAGTGGTGGAGCATTCTTTCTGGGAAATAGTCTAGTATCTTGGTTCATAATCCTCAATCTCTTTATCCATTGTAGAATCATAATACATTGCAACAACATTATGTTTCACACAATGCTTTGGATGAAACAAACGTTGCAGGACATTAAGGTAGAGAATAATCAACCCATATTAGTTCTATGTGACAATACTAGTGCAATAAACATTTCAAGAATCCGGTCATGCATTCAAAGACAAAACACATTCCAATCATATATCACTTCCTAAGAGAGCAAGTCACATAAAAAACTGTCAAGCTAGAATATATTGGCACAAAGGAACATGTTGTTGATATCTTTACAAAACTCTTCCTAGATAAGCATTTGAGCATCTTGGACAAAAAATAGGGGTGGTACCTATGCCATCCAATCACTGAAGTAATACAAGAGGATCACGAGATCAAGGGGAGCTACAGAGAAAGAGAAGATTACTAGTTGCAAAGAAGAAAATGAAGAGTACAATGAAAGGGGGAGAAAATGCCTTTGCCATTGATGTCAAAGGGGGGGAGAAAAGAGACAGGGGGAAACTTGCAGGAAGAAATCAACTTAGATGAGAAAAAATGATGAGATCTATGGCTGCATGGACTAGAGGAGTTTCATATTATGTTTCCATCAATGACAAAGGGGGATATTGTTGAAAATGTGTTATAATTGTTGTCACAAGAAGGGGGAGATTACTAAAACCAAAGAGAATTGAACCAAACAGAGGAAGCTACAAATTGAACCAAAAGAAGAAGAAAATGTTTTTGTGTGAATGAATTTCTGTGAAAGTGTTAAGCATGTGCCAAAGGCAGAAAAACTGTGAACAATCAACTCAAGAAAATTTGAGCTTCACAACAACGATGAGAAATGACAATCGAACATTGAACGAGATGAACCCGAAATAGAGAAACGATATACGAGGAACAAGATGGGGGCAAAGAGCCTTATCGTTTGATGAATAATTACAGGTTGTTGAAGATTGATGGCACAAAGGACATATCGAACAACAATAAAACTGATAAGGGAACTCGAGTTGAATTCTAAGGGCACAACAAAATATTTCCACAAAGCGATATTCCCACATTCATTGGGAAAATCAAGTCCAAAGGGTTTATAATGAAAAAGTAGTATTACATTTTTTGAATGAAAATAGGAAAGTTACGAAACCCTGTGTGCAAAGTTAACTTTTTTCATGGCGAGAGGTGGACTTATAATCGGTTGAATACTAACCATTAATCATCATAGATCAATGACCAAGATCAAAGGATCAGGTCCCCAACATATTGGATATCATGTGAAGAGCATGGTGTGTTTCGTGGGTTCGATGGGCCAATATCCTGGTGGCCTGATAGCTCAGTGCCTCGGTGGTCTGATATCACCATATATGATATTGAGATATTAGGATAAATAAGAGTGTAAGAAGAATGCATGTCCCGGGGGCCTGGTGGACCGATACACGATGGGCCAAATAAGATGCCACATCAATAGAGATACGTGGAGGCCAAAACACCTGCCATGTTAGTGCAAAGACAATAGCCATGTCGTCGAGTTCATGCATATGATATTCCACGTGTATACCAACATATCAGATATCGTTGGACTGAAGGATAAGTGCATTGTTGAAATATTGGGGGCTCAGTGGACCAATACCCTAGTGGGATTGATGGATCAATAGACCGGTGGCATGATAACGAGGTTTTACGGGCATGGTTCCATATCAAAGATCAGAAGGTTGAAGGAACGATGTAGTGTTGAAGGTGTTGGGGCCCGATATCTCGATACCATGATAGTATTGATATCCAAGGAATGCAGAACATATCGACGACTAAGATTTAATCAGGGATCAAAATGGATGGTTGAAATTTAATCCAAGGACAACAAATCAATGACTAAGATCAACCCAAAGTCTAGATCAAACGAATGCTAAGCACTGAGGACATATTGTGTGTTTTTGGCGAACAGAAGCTAGATCAACGGTTCACAACTAATCAAGAAGACCTCATCCAATGATTGTTGAGTGTCAAAGTTTTGATGTGTGGTCTGTGAGCAGATCATGAACATAAACATATGTGTCTATGCCAGTTTTGAAGGAGTGTCACAATCCATTTTTTGAGGATATCTGGAGCCGACCCCATGAACATAATTTTTTGGGGTATGTGGACAAATCCATGAGAGCATGGATTCTATAAACACCAATTCCCAAATCATTTTCGATGGTTTGTGGATAAGAATGCGAGAGAAGTGAGCTGAGGCTCTCATATTCGTGGTGAATGAAATGTGAAGAGGTAGTCTGCATGAGAGAGAGAGAATAGGCTCTAATATTTTTGGGTCCCAGAAATAAATTAGGATGAAATGTAATTATCTGAGGGAGGTTGGGAGATGCAAGGTCCAAGGAAGTTATGAAATTATGCATATTGTGAACTAGTGGAAAGTGTTGTGACAACTGTGACAAAGCAGGAGATTTGTACATGTGAAGGCTTTAAGGAAAGTGATGATCTGGTATTGTTGAAAACCTTAGGAGATTAGTGCTTCCAGGAGATTGGTGTCTTCTACATGTTGGTTCTTGCAAATATTGCATCTGTAGGTTGGTGCCTACAAGAATTTTTGAGTTGGTATTCAACTGAAGACATTGATGTCTCTTGCAGGTTGGTGCCTACAAACATTGTAGTTGTAGGTTGGTGCCCACATGATTTGTTGAGTTGGTGCTCAACTGAGGAGATTGGTGTCTTCTGTAGGTTGGTGCCTGCTAATGTTGTAAAAATAGGTTGGTTCCTACATGATTTTTTAAAATATATTCTTTGTGGTTTTCTTCCATTTGGGTTTCCTCGTTAAATCTTCGTGTATGGTTATTTATTTATCATTAACCATTGTAGTTAGTAAAGTAATACATTGATAAATAGTTGTAAGAAAAGAAAAATAAGTCTTATACCAATTCACCCCCCTCTCAATATAAGTGAGTGTGCCAACAGATAGATGAATAATCAATAGAGGATCCATTCAACAACTGCAATTGTTTCTTATTCATTTGTACACATATGGTAGTCATGTAATATAGTTCCCCCAAAAATAAGTTTCCAATGAGTTAATCATAAATGGACATATGGTGGGAGGAATATTCAATTAAGAGGGAATTGAGGGTGATTGTTATGCATTGGGACATTTTCATGGGTAGCTGGTACAACTCAATCATAGTGTGAAAAATAATTAGGTGAGATGGGATCAATAGGATAGAGAAAACAAAAATCAAAGAAGATGTTGTTCTCTTGCACATGTGCTATAATTGATGGTCATTTCAGTTGCCCCATATTCAATGACAAATTAACCTCTCCACAATATTTTAACACATTCATGTTACTTGTAAACATTCAATGAAAATGTTTTGATACCTTGAGTATGAATTGACATTAAATTCCCCTCCAAATGAGATTCATCTAAAACCCATACAATTATTAGATGATTATCCTCCAATTAAATATAACTTAATACCCTTAACTCTTCCATGGAAAATAGAATCCAAACAACTTCAATTAATCCTAATACCAAAAAGCAACAAACCTACATCATTTTAAAGCAATTATTTTTTAGTATGTGGAACCTTTGTAGCATGGTTTGTAATGAAAATATGAAACTTGCTCTACTTATATCCATGTATCCCTGATCAAGTTATCAAAAAATATTATCATTTAAGAAATGAACAATTTAGATTAGTCTTTAGTTTCCTTTTGTTGAGACATCTTCTCATGGTTCAATCTCATCCTATTTTAACAAGGTTCCGTTTGTGGAATATACATGTACCAAAGAGATATTTCCATGTAGTTTAGATTGTTCAAGAGCCTTCACACACTTAAGATGAATTGATTGAAAATGATTTGTGATTTTTGGGGTTATGTTTAATATCAACCATATTTAACATGTGATGTTTAATATAGTAAATCTTAAAAAACCATGTCAAAGGAAAAAATCAAAACACGGGGAAAGTTCAAAGGGCTTGGGCTAATCATTGATATAATCATGGGTGAAAAATCAGCATTTAATGTTGTAGATAGAGAAATTCAACAAGTCACGTGCCATCTAGCTAGTTTCTCAAAGTTAGAATGTGAATAGAGATGAATAACCTATCCAAACAAGAAGAGATCGCATGTTGTGGAATAGTCTATTTAATCTAGTGGTCTTAGGGCCCATAGTCATCAATGTTGATCCTTTATTTATAAGCATAGAAAAATCTCCAAGTCTACAGATGACTGTAGTGAGTCTGCCAACGTTCTTATTTTACATATATACTTTAAATGGTGATGTTGTGGGTAGTGATACATGTATGATATGTTTGATTAATGGCCAATAGTTGAACCTTGGTTATGATTAACATTACATATTATATTATTCTTTTATAATCTCTCAAAAATGGAGTTCCATTCACACTGCAACAAATTGGAGGACGAAGGCAAGGAAGTCTTCACATGGATAAACTTAATATAAGAGAGGTAGAAATATTCAAGCTATATAAGAGATGACAAAACAAATACACAATACACATAGATTTTACCCTGGAAACCCATGGAAAAGCATGGCATGGCAAGGAAAGGCATGGAAAGGCATGGAGAGACATGGAATGAAAAGGAAAGGCATGCCATATAATAGCATGGAAAGGCATGGCATGGAAAGTGAAGGCAAGTCATGCCATGCCAAGGCAAGGTATGGCATGTAAAGGAGAGGCATGGCATGGAAAGTCAAGGTAATGAATGTCATAGAATGGAATGGAATGACACAAAAAGGAAATGCAAGGCATGTCGAGGCAAGGCATGACATGGAATGGCAAGGAAAGGCATGGCATGGCAAGGAAAGACAAGGCATGGCATGTCAAGGCAAGGCATGGCATGGAAGGCAAGGAAATTCAAGGCATGGCATGGCATGACATGGACAGGAAAGGCATGGAAATGCAATGCAAGGAATGGCATGACATTGAAAGGAAATTAATGGCATGGAAAGGGAAGGCATGGCACAAAAATTTAAGGCAAGGTGGGGCAGTGCAAGGAAAGGAAAGGCAAGGCAAGGAAAGACATGACAAGTCAAGGCAAGGTAGGGAAATGCAAGGAAAGAAAAGGATAGACATAGCAAGGCAAGGCAAGGCATGACAATGAAAGGTATAGGTATAGGTATAGATCTAGGTATGGGAAGGTAAGGCATGTCAAGGCAAGGCAAAGCATGGAAAGGCAAGGCATGACATGACACGTTAAGGCAAGGCAAGGCAAGGCATGGAATGGAAAGGAAAGGCATGGCATGACATGGAAGGTCATGACAAGGAAAGGAAAGGAAAGGCAAGGCAATGAAAGGATAAAGAACATAAGGAAAGGCAAAGTAAAGGCAAGGCGAGGAAAGCAAGGCAAGAAAAAGCAAGGCAAGTCAAGTCTAGGCATTGATCACATACTTTGTTGTGGATTCTCCATCCACTTGGAATCTTGCACATTCATCCATGGAGTTAGATACCTTAGAATTCACACATGGGGAGTGGTTGCATGCATGCACATTCTTGGAGGGAACATTGCATGCAGACACTTGGCTTGGTGCCTTTTTTGTGGTGTGTCCCCTTCATGAGAATTATTTGGTGCATACTACTCCTTTTTTTGGATAAGGGCGAATTTCTTTGGAGAGGTTAATGTCCACATGTTCTAACATGGTTAATGGATTGATGAGATGTCTAACTAATTCATTATTATAATATTTATTTTACTTGTCATGGAGTTAATTAGAAAATAATAATATTTTATTGTATAAGAGAAGAGACTCACTCTATAAAGAAGAGTTCTCTCTCTCCATTGTAAAGGGTGGAGAATTTGGGTATTTAGGAGCTCTCCTATCGGGCTACATTATAGAACATTTTGGAAAGCTTAATGGAGAATTTGAGGTATATTTTCATTTGATGTGAGGTTTTATTGTGCACTCATAATTGATGTGTTTATTTTGTATTAATAAACCCTTGTAACATGTTGTGATTTCTATTATAATGAACCATGTTTCATTTTGGATAGAGTGATGTGAGGTTTAAGATCTCTTATTTCTATTGTGATTGTGTTAGCCTACATGATTTTTATTATTGGTTCCTGGAGTCTTAGTGTTGGGCCTCATAAATGTCACATTTATATCCTCTTTTTCCTTCACTATTCCTTACATTTCATCATCCCATTAACCTTCCATCATACCATTTCCATAATAATACTTGGGTTTCTCCTTATTATTTTCCATTGTATTCATTTCAGTATTATCAGTGAATTTGTGATTAAATATTAAAAAATAACATATTTTCATTATATATCAAGGTTGGATGAGTTTAATGATATGTGCAGGCATATGTGAAGATTTTAACAAAGTCAAATATTACCACCTAGCCTCAAATTCGAATTTCATCTTCAAGCATATTCAAAGGAGAAGATCATGGAAGATTTAGATGGCATATCTTATTTAAGATATGTGAGAGATGTG
>ML778196.1:1589096-1631205 GCA_009831015.1 Picea engelmannii | reverse complement strand
TAATATTTATTACCATTATTCTATTTTACCATCTCATCATTCCATTTATGATTTACTAACATTTATTTTCCAACGAAAACTTTGTTGCATTTCGATTGATATACATATTGGCATGATTCATAAAGATAAAGAAACGATTTTTTTATACACAGTGATGCTTTCTTATGCACATTAATAGCTTATTATTTCCAGTTAGTATATGGCTAAATTATTGCAGCAAGAAAATAAATAAGTGAAATGAATGTTGTTAACACAAGAACCAACATCTTTTGTATTCATGGTTGTCACACAAGAACCAACCATAAGAAAATTTCACATGCTGTTACATATATTTCACATGTTGTTACACATGTATTTTACATGTTGCTACTCCTATATTTTAAATCCTGGAAATATTCATTGTTAAAAGGACATCATCAATCAAAGCCATAGTTTAAATGCCAAAAGTTCTTAAGAAGATCCATGCATGGTTGCATGAGGACATGCAACAAGTTGAGTTGGGGGGCATGTTGGGCCTCATAAATGTCACATTTATATCCTCTTTTTCCTTCACTATTCCTTACATTTCATCGTCCCATTAACCTTCCATCATACCATTTCCATAATAATACTTGGGTTTCTCCTTATTATTTTCCATTGTATTCATTTCAGTATTATAAGTGAATTTGTGATTAAATATTAGACAAATAACATATTTTCATTATATATCAAGGTTGGATGAGTTTGATGATGTGTGCAGGCATATGTGAAGATTTTAACAAAGTCAAATATTACCACCTAGCCTCAAATTCGAATTTCATATTCAAGCATATTCAAAGGAGAAGATAATACTCACATAGGAGAGTATGAGATAGACTATGTGGTCCTTGATTTAGGGTTAGAGGTCAATGTCATGACGAACCAAACTTGGGCACTGATGGGAAAACCCAAGTTCATATATTCCCCTATCAGGCTTCGCATGGCTAATCAGCAAGTTGTCATCCCATTTGGACGATTAGAGAATGTCCCAATGGACATCAACGAAGTAAGAAACTTTGCAGATTTTGAGGTAATTGAAATTGTTGATGATAGTTGCCCTTACCCTGCATTGTTAGGAATTGATTGGGCCTTCGACAATTCTATTGTTGTTGATCTAAAGAAAAGACACATGACATTTGAGAGAGTTGGCCTTAGGGTCATTGCACCTTTAGATCCAGATGAGGGTCCACGATATACAGAACCTATCAGAGAAGAAGACCACACATTTGAACTGGAAAACATCTACAAATTTACAACCATACAATAGGATTATATCAACCCTACAACTGATGGGAATCTGAGATGGCGAAGTGACAACACATGTTCATCCAACTCAGAAGAAGTGTTGGAGAACTGGAAGAACCAGATATGAAGTATCTACAAGAAGATGTGCTAGGCTAACCAGAGAAGTTCGTTGGATTGGCACAACAATGAGTAATCTACCCACATTTGATGGGCTGAACCCCTTAGAGAACTTCTTATCAAAATTTGAGACAAGTGTACCAACACAACAGAGGCTGTTAGTAATGGATGAGGCCTTGAAATCCACACCAACAAGATGGTGGGGAACGCACAAGGGAAACATCACAGACTGGACACAATGTCAAACTTTGATGACAGCGTGGTTCTCAGCACAAGCAGTAAGCTGCGAAGTGAGGTATACAGGTCGAAGTTGCCCAAAGGACCACGTATGCAGCTGCGAAGAAACCTGGAATGACGTTCCTAGAGAACAATGGGTACACAGATTCGTTAATACGATGGATACCACCCCGATTAATTGGTACCTTCAAGCAGAGCTGCGCCTCGTCACTTCAGAATGGGAAGGTGTGATCCAGAATTTTATAACCACCTTTTTGTTTGAAAGTGAATTTCCTTCAGTAGATCAAGAACTACAGATGGTGAGACAGAAAGTATTTAAGGAGGCATCTGGCCTCCCTTTGGAGCAATAAGAGGATGAATGGACTGCGCCCCTCCAGAAACTGCAGATATGCTACAACATTAATGCCGACGAAGACGATGATCCAAGGAAGGTGAATATCGCAGAAACAGAAGGCTAGAGAGATGTGGAAGGACTAGGAGTTGAACTGCCATTTATTGGACAACCAATAAAGATAAAGAAAGTCAATATTGGGACAGAGGAGACACCAAAGCTTGCCAATGTCGGAGATTACCGGGACGCTGCTACCATTGACAAAATCACAGAATTATTGCATGAGTATCAGGACTTGTTCCTGACCAAGTTCACTGATATGAAGGGTATCAAAGGACCTATGAGAGAGATGAGAATACCTTTAAAACCAGGTGCGAAGCTAGTCAAACAAAGACCATACAGATTGATCCTGAAATATAAGGAAAAAGTGAAGATTGAGCTCGACAAAGTGTTAGAAGCAGGAATTATTGAACCTATCGAGGAGTTGGAGTGGATTATCCCTATGGTGGTGCAAGACAAGAAGACAGGTGAGATCAAGATCTGCGTAGATCTCAGGAAGCTGAATGATGCTTGTCTGCATGATCCTTTCCCTACACCATTCACAGATGAAGTGTTGGACAATGTGGGAGGACAAGAAGTATATTCTTTTACATATGGGTTTTCAGGATACCATCAGATCCATATCGCCAAGGAAGACCGTCATAAGACTACATTTTCCATAGAGTGGGGATCCTACGAATATACAATAATTCCATTTGGATTGAAGAATGCCCCAACCATCTTTTCCAGGGTGGTGGTTGAAGCATTCAAAGAATTTTTGCATACATTTTTAGAAGCATACTTTGATGACTGGATTGTTTTTAGTTTGTTGAAAAATCATATTGAATGTCTAAGGCTAATGCTGGATAAATGCAGGCAGTGTCAAATTGCTTTGAATTTGAAGAAGTGAATCTTCTTCTCACCATTTGGAGTATTATTAGGTCATATTGTATGCAAGCAAGGATTGTTGGTGGATCCATCCAAAATTGAAATTATAGTTGATTTTCCACCTCCCACCTCAGTCAAACAACTGCGCACTGCGTTAGGACATACTGGCTATTACAGGAAATTTATCAAAGGATATGCTCAGATTACTGCGCTAATGGAGAAGTTATTAAATAAAGACTGTCAGTTTGGTTGGATAGAAGAATGCCAGCAGAGCTTCGACACACTGAAACAAAAGATGGTGACTGTGCCTATTCTAGTATTTCCAGACTGGAGCAAGGAATTTCATGTGCATGTTGATGCGTCTTCCATTGCATTAGGAGCAGTACTAGCAAAACCTAGACAAGGGGACATTGATCATCCATTAGAATTTGCCAGCAGAAAGCTATCTATAGCTTAAATTAATTACACCACTACAGATGACCACTTCGCAGACATAGTCCAGTTCCTGTCAGCAGGAATGGCTCCAAGTGAGTATACAATCTTCCAGAAGAAACAACTAGTGGTGCACGCTGCAGATTTTTCACTGATAGCTGGTCAACTATATAAAATGGGACCTGATGAGAGACTAAGAAGATGCACCATGGAAACAGAGCGCCCGATGATCCTCGTAGAAGATCATGAAGGCATCATAGGAGGACATTACGCAGGGAAAGAAATTGCGCAGAAGATTCTGCGAGTTGGACTTTGGTGGCCTACGTTACACAGAGATACTAAAGAATATACCAGAGCATGCGATGTATGCCAGTGAGTTGGAAAACCATCTCAAAGAGATGAGATTCCATTAGCACTGCAGATGACCCTACAAGCATTTGAAAAATGGGCCATTGACTTCGTGGGACCTATAAACCCACCAAGAAAGCGCACAGGAGAAAGGTATATTATCACTGCGACATAATACCTGACTAGATGGGCCGAAGCAAGAGCAGTCAAAGATTGTAGTGCAACTACAACTGCACATTTTATATTTGATGACATAATAACCATGTTTGGATGCCCTAAGGTCCTTATGAGTGATCAAGGTACACACTTCATCAATAAGACAGTTGCAACCCTGAATGAAGAATTTGCAGTCCACCATCAGAAGAGCACACCTTACCATCCACAAGCAAACGGAACGGTTGAAGCATTCAACAAGATATTGGAGACAACATTGACAAAGATTTGTAGCATGAACAGGGATGACTTGGATTTAAGAGTACCAACAGTACTCTGTGCCTATAGAACCACTTGCAAGAAATTAACAACGCAGACCCCCTTCAAGTTGGTCTATGGTCTGGAAGTTGTTGTCCCGATGGAGTACTTGGTACCAAGCTTAAGAATTGCTGCATTTATAGACATGGACGATACTAGCGCTGTTCATGAGAGGCTATCATAGTTGGTCGAACTAGAAGAAGACAGATTCATCGCAGGCTTCCATCAACAAGTTCAGAAGGAGCGAGAAAAGGCCTATCGTGACAGACATATCAAGAAGAAGATATTCAAACAAGGTGATTTAGTACTAGTATATAACAGTAAGTTTATCAAACACCCTGGAAAGTTCAGGACGCATTGGCTCAGACCATATGAGATTGCCTATGTTATAGAAGGAGGAGCTGCACAGGTGAAGACATTGAAAGGAGACTGGAAGGAAGGCTTGGTGAATGGGAGTCAGCTGAAGTTGTACTATGACAACCAGCTGCCTCCCAGATCTCAGTAGAATCAAGGAGACAAGGGTCTAGGTACCAGGTGCAATTGAAATTGGGTACCAGACACAGAAAAGGCAGTCTGCACAAGGATGGAAAGGAGGCATAAAGAAGAAAGCAAGGGTTGCACTACGCAGTCCACAGTCGAAGTAAAACAAGAAGATCAGATCTGAAGTGCCTCGGTATGAGTCACATGTGAGTGTTGGGGGCCTGTTGGCCCTTGGTTATGAAAGGAAGCAGAGAACAAGGAAGAAAAGGTAAAAAAGGAACTTCGTGGGAGACACAGTGACTGTCACTGGGTCGAAGTGAGCAAAAGAGAAAAGAAGACGGAGCGAAGTATGGGAAAAGAAAATTGTTGGAAGAGGAGATCGAGGATGACAGATCAACAAGGAAGAGGGATCGAGGACAACTTAGCAAACGAAAAAAGCCACTGTTGGATGCTTTGGAGCACCGCGCGAGAAGGAAGGAAAGACAGTCTGGCAAAGCCCAAAAAAAGTGGATCAAGTTGACCTAGGGTTTTAGACACTTAGGGTTTTGGTAATTAGGGTTTTGACACCTAGGTTTCAACCTAAGGCTGTCAGTGAGGTATTGTAATGAATAAATAAAGATCAAGAGGACCTGGGTCGAGAGGTAGGATATTGTTATTGATTTAGCTATATTGTTGTGGTGAGAGGTCATTGTATTGTGAGAGAGAAGTGTTAAGGGTGAGAGCCTTATGGTATTGTAAAGTCTTCAGCTGGGTGCGAAGATCAGATCCTGCAACTGGGTGCGCAGGAAGGGGGAGAGAAGAGAGAAGAAGAGAGAGGATCTGTTGGCCAAGCACGTAGATCAAAATTGTAAGATTTAACCTAATATATCATAAGCATAGTTCTGTGGATGTAGCCCTAGAGAGCGGGTGAACCATGTATATTTTGTGTTGTGTGAGTGATTAATGCTTTGATCTCTGTCCTTATTATACTGTTATTTACTTTATTGTGTTAGATCAAGATTATAGCTGCCCAGAGTAGATCTCACTGATAAGTGATATATGAATACTGTGATTGTTGTTATACAAGATCCACTTGATATTCCCCTGGTTGTAGACATCTTTGACCTGCAACCCCCTCATCGCTGCTTTGGGTGAGACTGCATCTGCTTTGCAGGTGTTGCTGAAAGGGCCAGTAGCTAGGGCTTGTTGGTGCGCTCTTGGAGTGAACCCTGGGTCTGCCCCCGTGCCAACAATGAATCTCAAAATCATATGAATGAGGTCATAATGTAGGATTGACTTGGATACACCTTATATCCATAATGTTTTACTAGAGAATTGATGAGCACTATGGTTGGGTACTTAGAAGTGTCTCGATAGATAGAAGTATTCCCATAGAATGGTCAGTTGTTTAGTCTCTGCAGTTAAATTTGTATTGATTTATTGGTCTGAAGTAATTGTATTTCCAAATCTAGAAGAGATCAAGTGCAAGTAAAAGATCAGTATGGATGGTTGTTTAGTTAGTTCGAGAGTTGTGGGTCTAGGGAACAATCCCTCATTAGTTTTTGAAGACATGTGAGTGGTATGTTGATGAGGTTACGAGACATGTGTGTGAGTTGTTGTCCAGTATTTGACTTCGGGAAATCCATGATTCAAGAGTTCAGGGAGGGAACTCAAGAATTCAACTTGGGAACTACACCTTTACGAGGGTTAAGAGATAGCTTGATGGAGTTAGTATCCTGGAAGATTTCGAAATGGTTAAGAGATGTTGATGAAGATGATACCCGACAAAGATCAAGACAAGTACTCGTTAAGGGAGGTTGTTGAAGTAATTAACTCCTACTTGTCGTATGCTATTATTATGTGATATTCTTCATCATATTATTAAGATTGTGGTGGGCTATTGTAATGTAGATTTTATCTCTATGTAAATTGTGTGATTCTATTATTTAGGAGGTTGTTGTAGATCTAGTTGGTTGTGAGAGATATTCTCCAGCTTAATCTCCTAGTTTGATGTGTAGTTGAGATATTCTCTCAACCTATCCTTCTATATTGAAAATAAATTACATTTGATAATAACTTGTGAAGTCTACAATAAAATCACAATCTATTGTAAATAATTCAATTATTCAATAAAATTTTGTTTGTGTGTAATAATATCTCATCACTCATATTTTATCTATAATAGCAAGCAACCAATACAATACTTTATTTTCTTTAATAAAACACAAACCCACTTCATTGACAAAGATATTTAAACGTGGTATAATTCTTGTTATTTTATTCTCGTCCCAAAGAAATGTTAACGCATCATCTTTCACATTTCATTACTTGCAATTTCACCTCTTTTCTCACCTCTTTTCAATCGTTTTGTTATCTTTATTTGTCTCATCAAAAAGTTCTATTGTTCCTTGCCTCCTTGTTGATTTTACAAAGCCATGTTTTATCTTTTAATTCTCATATATATATATAAACAAATTGTATTTATAAATATTTATTAGGTTATATTTATAAATATTATTAAATGTAAGTATTATGTATAATTATAATAATAAAAGGATAATTAAGCTAAACTATAAATATTATGAAATATAACGATAATTAAAAATTAAATTATAGATAACACAAAGAGATTAAAATTGAGTTAATCTATAAAAAAATATAAAATACAAGTAAAATTGAGTTAAGGTAAAACAATTTTATTCTATGGAATTTGAGTTAATAGTTTTTAGAAAAATGGAAATTAGTCAATCTTTTTTCTGTAAAAACCATGGAAAATTAGCCCATTGGCCATATTTAACCCCTAAAATCATCTATGACTTGAATGTCTTCTCAATTATGTGTTGGTTATTTCATTCTTTATATTTTTTCTATGATTTATTCAATGTTTCATATACTTGTAAATGGATATGTCTAATCTTATAAAATAATATTTAAACATTCATATCTTCTCCTTGAGTCACTCCTTCCTATTTTCCATATATAATATCTAAAGGGGAAGGTGGAAAGTATCCAAAACAAGCTATATATAACATCTAAAGGGGAAGGTGGAAAGTATCCAAAACAAGCTATATAACATCTAAAGGGGAAGGTGGAAAGTATCCAAAACAAGCTTAAAAAGGGGACATATTGATGGAAGTGTGGACTCTAATGCCCATTATAAATCAAATTTACATGGCAAGTCTTTTGATGCTTCTAATTATAACTCCTTATAATCTGAATCAATCAATGTATTGTTTACTAATTCTATCTTTCCATCTATTTATCTATTTATGATTAAAAAGTTGTAGATCTCTTCAACTTAATATCAATATTCTCTCAGAATGCAATACAAAAGGCACTAAGAAATCTAGTATCTTGTCCCTTATGATATTTTTACAAAAACATGAAAATTCACATCCTACTAAACTTGTCCAATAGCATAAATAGATAGTCATAAATAGATGTGAGTGAACTTGTAGACTCCTCTCACACACATCCCGTAGAATAAATAGTGGGGACGGCATGTATCCATATCCTTCTCATTATAATTTGAATGAATTCAACATTTTAACGTAGAGTGAAAAAGTTTGATCGCTTATTAGTTTGAAGTGTTTTTCGTGAGCCTATGTTAGAGAAATCTGAAATGTTTTGTTGGCAAATTTGAAGGTTTTTAGTATGTAACTATGAAGGAGGCAAATGTTTTTTTTGTAAGTTTTGTTAGAGAAATTTGAAAGTGTTTTGCTTGTAATTGTGATAGGTAGGTAAGTTATTTATAAGAAGGGTCAATTGGATTTAGCTCTAGTGGTTAGGAGAAATGATTGTTATTCTTCTCAGAAATGTAGTTCTCACAAGTGATATGTTAAGCTCTTAACCAGTGTATTATTGTAATGACTTCAAGCCATCTTGTTAATCAACTTTCATACCTTAAATATTTTAAGATTTACCTTGAAAACCATCTTTAAAATAAAATAAGATGAAGTATTCAAAAAAATTCCCAAACTTTAAGGAATTTTTATTTTTATTTTTAATTATAAAACTAAAAATCATATATAATAATAATAATAATAATAATAATCTATTTTTAAGGTCACGTCCAAGCCAGCACACCAAATTGGTGTATGAGACCCCCTTTGTTTGTGGGACAAGGGACCCCCTTCCGCTGATTTCACTGGTAAAGTTTACGAAGTTATACATACCCTACCCCCCATATGGATTTGAACCTGTGACCTCTTAAGAGGAAACACATGTTCTTAACCATCAGGCCCACTCAGGATCTAAAATAATATAATTAGGAGTCTACATGTTTTTCAAGACTCTCCAACCAATGTTAAAAGAAATACAAATTAATCAAATTTCATGTTAAAATTTGATAAAAATTAACTTTCAAATTTTAATTAAAACTAATCATAAAAATAAAAAACTTTAATTAGTTACGTATTCAAAATTTCTCAATCATTCAAAAATATATAAATAAAATAAATAATAACTAAAATATAAAATAAAATAATAATAATAAATTAAAAAAACCTCTTAAACAGAAAAATATACTAATTAAAAAGAAATATAAATTAAAAAGAAAGATTGATTGAGTAATCACAATAAAATAAGTAAAAATGAACAATATACAAATAGTGAAAAGGACACGAATGATTAAAGAACAATTTTCCATTTAAAAATGAATTACAAATTGATATTTTCTTAGTAAATTGGCTACTCGCTACATTGTTTGTCATTGTTTTCGATACTTCATTAATGTGACAATGGAAGGTGTTCGCTAATTTTGTATAAAAAAATATTTCGCTTGATCAAAAGTTTCGAGTAATTGAAATTTTAACAAGAGTTGCAAGGTAACATATTTCCTATTACAAGTTTGAAAAGTGATAATAATAATGATTTAAAACTATATATATATATATATATATATATATAAAACAAAGTTTATTATTTAAATTTTATTACTATTATATTTAAAATTTTATTATATATATATATATATATATATATATATATAAAACAAAGTTTATTATTTAAATTTTATTACTATTATATTTAAAATTTTATGTTTTTATTTTTTAACTTTTATGATATTTTTTTAGTATTCAAAGTTTTATGTTTTTATTTTTTAAATATTTTTATGATATTTTTTAATGATAGATTTTGTCTAAAATTTTAAAATTTTAGAAAAATAATTAAAAGATATCTTAAAAAACCATTTTTAAAAATATTTATGCATTGAAAAACACAATCTAAACACTCTAAAATTATCAAAACAAATTACAGTAATAATGGCCAAACCAATCAACATTATGTACGTTGTGGGCCTTATTTCACGAGGGACGTCCTCTTAATCGGCCTATTGCTTGTCATCTCTTGTACGTTAAGGGACTCCACTCTGATTTTGAGAGAACGTCTCATCTACTTTGACAGCCTGTCTTGTTACATTTGTTACATTGAAAAATTCCAGTTTTCAACTTCTGTTCATTACCCCTTTTTAATAGGAGTCCTACAGTTCGAATGCGCGCGTGATTATTTATTATATTTATTTATTTTAATTTAATTGTGTTGGAATATCCTTATGCATTCACTTGGGTTATTTATGAAATATTAATTGTGCAATTAATTTAATTTTTTGAACAATGTGAAGGCCCCAATAAGACTTCAAACTTTTCAACCAATGAAATTTAAAAAAATAAGTTGTTTTATATATTAAAAAATAAAAAATTATATTTTTTTTTATGTAAAACATTAGGTTTTCCATGGAATTTTTTTAAATCAATAAAAATCAATATCAAACCAATGAAAATTAATATCAAATCAATAGTAAACTCATTACTATAGTTCTGCTTTGGCAGGGACTAATAAACATTTTGAGTATCTGGATCTATATATAATGGAATAAAACCTTTAATAATGAAATTTTACCCATGCATAAAATTTGAATTATATAAAAGTTAAATTATATTCAAATTTTAGGTTTGTGGCTATGACTAGCAATGAAGATGACCATTCTGTAGTTATGACTTGAGATGAATTTCACTATTATGTGGATAATTGATCTCGCACTTTCACTAAAACAACTCTTTTTTGTGATTAATCATTCATTCATTAAAGAAAATTAAAAATCTAAATATAAAGAAACCCGTGAAAGAAGTTTATTACAAATCATATTTAATATTGCATGATAGCACTTAAAAGTGGAAAGAGATAAGTGATTTTTTTGCGATTGAATATTCAAAGTTGATATACTAAACAAATACAAATAATCTACTCAGAGAAATGTAATTTAATTCAAAATTTTCACTTAATTTTTAAGGTTACGGCCAAGCCACTACATCAAATTGGTGTATGAGATCCCCTTGTTTGTGGGACAAGGGACCCTCTCCGCTCAACGATTTGACTGATAAAATCTATGGAAATATACATACTCTACCCCCTCTGGATTTAAACTTGTGACCTCAACTCAATCATTACACCTACTTACTCAACACTAAAATTTGATTCTACTTTAACAATTCCTTCTTTATCTACCAAAAGAATTGAAAATGTTTCAAAAAGGTAGACAATACTCATCCAATTCCCATCCAGCAATATCATAAAAATGGAATTGCTCAGCGAATCAAACATTACGGGTCAGTTATTTATGAAAAACCGAAAAAACAGAATCCGTGATCCATTATATTCCAGGGAGGTCAAAGTAAATGAATTTTTAAATTAAATTACTATGAGACAAATTGATTTTTAGAAGTAAAGTTCAAAACTCAAACTATCCTCCAATTTTGTTCCACTTTAATTTTATTTTTTTTCTGCACAATAAGATCCTTTTCTGCTTGAAACCGAGACATAAAGAAATACAAAGCACCAATAAGATCCTTTTATGCTCGAAACTGAGACATAAAGAAATACAAAACACCTTCCTCTTGAATACTTTATGCGCATTTCATTCCCATCAAGCAAGCGCCACGAAACTCAAGGAATAATTTAAACTAAGGGTGATACATTAATCTTTTAGGTCGTAAGGAAAATATATTCTCTATCAAAAATAAGGGTTGTGGTTTAATTTTGTAGCAATATTTTAATATTTTTTTGGAGACGTATAAAATTTAAATTATATGATATTTTAATTTTAATTTTATAAGAAAATAAATTCATTTTAATATAAAATTATACAAAAATAACTTATTTTTATATGAAATTAATTTGTAATTAAAATGTCTTAAAAGAAATAAGTACAAAATGAAAGGGTTTTAGACACATAGTAATATGAAATGGCTGCATCTAGTACATTGTTTTGTTTTCTTTACTAAACAGAAACCCATAATTCACTAACTCACTTTATAGGCAAGGACATTGAATTATGAGATAATTTTATCAGTTCCTATTTATGTGTGTGGTTGAGAGATTCTTTCATGAGTGTGTTATGTTGTTGAGGGAAAACTTGATATATAAATATGTGTGATTCAATAATAAAAATATAGATAATTTTTCTGTGCAAGATGTTTTTCTAAGTTGGTATTAAAGTTGGTTGCTCTGGACTTAACTCGCTCACGAGAGGGTCTAGGAATATCAGAAAAAAGTGTAAATTCTAATCCTGTAAATAGGTGTGTGAGTATCGGTTTTCTGTGAGAGTATAGTATTTGGTTTGTGAATGATGATTGTGACTATAAACACTGTTGAAGAGGTAGAGCAGTTGTGTATTTGTACCGTGGTGAAGTCGCCCCATTGAGAAGCGTTGTTCAAGATAAGAGATATCAATGTCTATAAAATAGTTGTTAGTTTGTCGGTTGCTTGGAGAAATCACTATTGTGAAGAAAGGAAGTCGTTTTTCTCCTGGAGATCAAATCCTAGTAGATTTGTGTGGTGTGATCACTCGTGAAGAATGTATGCATGAAGATCAAGATGAAGTCACATAGATCATATCATTGATCCATAGTTCTGAATCACTGGTGTAAATTAATTGCCATATTTCCAACCACAGAGAGTAGAGAAGGAGAACAATTCATTATCAGCAGGTAGGAGAGTCCAGTTGAATGAGGAGATAAAAGGATAAGAATAAGAGATAAGAGATACCTATGATAGAAGATCTGTCTTTCTCATGGTGTTTTCCGATATCATGCACCCTATGATCATTGTTTGAGATCTGATAAAATTTTGGGAATCCGAGCAACCAACAATCACCTGTGTTCGATAAACAAACATCTCCCTGAAGAGCTTCCTCAATAGAGTGGCGTGCTATCTGAAATCCAAGTTGGACATCGAAGGTTCAATTCTTCGTAAACCAACAAATAATACATGATGGGTTTGCAAACTGTGTGTGGAATTCGTTGTTTTATTGGGTGTACATTTTGAACAATTTTATATTAGTTTGCTAATTAGTGCGAATAGATTTAGAAATGGAGAACCAATCATAGAACATAGTAACATAATTTAAGTTGGTGGTTCGTACGTACTTTGGTGCCATAAGAACATATCATTGATTTGATTATGTGTACAATTTGTTATAAGTTGGTGCTACTTGTTATCCTTCGATGCTCCAAGAACAACGATTACAAGTTATCTTATGTGTTTGTGTGTGTGAAAAAGGTCAAGTTGTATGATTGACTATTGGATAGATTTAGTATCTAGACTTATTTTCTAGATAGCCAAAGAATACACTAACAAACCATGCACTTCGACAAATGGAAGTATGTCAATAGAATGATTTAGTATCTAGACAATTATTTGGGGTATGTCAAGAATCGTTGGTCCTCCAAATATGCCATTGATGGTCAGAAGCAATTGTATCTTAAATTGATCAAGTGGTAGCTCGAAGTTGATGGTTGAGAAAGAGTGTACTCTGTGAGATTTCAGGGTGGGTAGAAATGTTGATGAAGACCAGACCAGACAAAGATCAAAGTTTAAAAATATTTTTATGTGATTTCAATATTGTTATTTGTGATGTAAGCATTAAGGGAGGGTGTTACAATTAATATTACTTTAGAGATTGGTTTGGGTTTGTTAGATCTAGTTAGTTGCGAGAATATCTTCTCCAACTATCAAATCCTATTCATGTGTGTGTGTTTTAGAGATTCCCTCATGAGTTTGTTATGTTGTTGAGGGAAAAATTCATATATTAATATGTGCGTGATTGAATAATAAAAATATAGAGAATTGTTATGTGCAAGATGTTTTTCTAAATTATTCTCCTATCAAATAAATGGTACCTTTATGTTTATTTGTCTCATCAAAATTTTCTATTATTCCTTACCTCTGGTTGGTTGGTTGGTTATATATATATATCAAATTTCATCTTTTATTATGCCATATTTATAAATACTATTAAATGTAAGTATTATTGATAATTGTAATAATAAAATAATAATAAAGCTAAACTATAGATGTTATAAATTATAAATGCTATAAAATGTAAATGATAATCAATAATTAAACTATAAATAAAAGAAAGAGATGAAAATTGAATTAACCTATAGATAATATAAAATATAAGTATAGAGAAAATGTGAGTATTGATTAATAGTTTTATAAAGTGTTAGGGACCTAACCTCCCTAACCCCTCATGTAAGTAGAATAATATATTTTCCATGTAATAAAGTTTGACATTAGTTAATAAGGCATATTTAATAAATGTGAACAGGTCAATGCAAGAACACCTAATAGAAGCTTCTGCTTCTAGAAAAATATTCCTTTAGAATGTTCTTTAGAAGATAGAATTAGTATAAATAAGAGTATGAGGAATGATAAATCTTTGTATTGAGAGTTATTGTAACAGATCTCTGCTCTGCTGGAGGTTTCCCCCTCGAAGAGGCAAGTAAACATTGTTTCCTATCAATATAGGTATTATTTTGGTGTTGTGGTTCCATATAATTTATTGTTCTGTTGTTATTCTTTGCAATATTTCAGTTTCCTATTGTTGTTTTGTTGTTATTCACTGTAGTATTTCTCTTTTCTGCTATTATAATTGTTTTGACACTTAATAAGTGGTATCAAAGCACTTTCCTTAGCATGAATTGTGGGTTAAATTTTTTCAGGGTAGAGATGTGTTCCAACATCTTAAAACTACATTGATATATTGTTCAATGCATAAATCCACGGTCGAGGAAGCATACACACAAAAAATACAAGAGGTTTTTAAGCTCACATTGTTGGACACCCTTGTAACCCTTGTTGGTACCCCTTCAAGTGGTAGCATCAAACAACACCTGTATACAGATTGGCCTAGGTATCCTGAAACCCTCCATAGATCAATCGATTGGTTGCCTAACTGCTATAGTGCCATCGAGAAAAACACTCGAGAAGATACTCTCTAGTACTTGGGTAATCAGGTAGTATGACTAAGGGCGTGGTCTAGCCTCCTTAATTGGTTCCCTAGGATATTGGACCGAGTACTACTTTTCGACCCTCCATGTATATCAGAGAGCTATAAAACAAGGAAAACCCTTGTCTGTAGGAACCCCGAACACCCAAACCCTTGGGACGGAAACAAAACAAAAAAGGAACAAATCTATTTTTGTTAAGTTCCAAGTAGATCTACAAATATAATCACCACAAATACTTAATACACAATAGATCCACATAGCAATATAAGAGAAACCACACTTTTATTATAAGAAAACCCATGAGGTAGGGAAACACCATACAATGGATCCTATTATGGAAGGGATTCTCTCCTGTTCACTTGCCTTGGCATCCTCCTATTGAGCTATAGCTCACAATACAATACTTTCCTTCCTGTCCCATTACATTTCTTGAACCCTTTTACATAGTGCTACCATCACCTAAGAACATACTAGAGGAGGAATCTTCTAGAAGTAGAACCTTCTAATAAGTCCTCTTACATTTATTATATCTAACTAGCCATTTATTATATCTAACTACTATAGTGGGACTTATTTAATAATATAGTGGAACTAATCCACCTTACATTGAATGACCTCCACGATTATCACTATGGGCCCTCTGCCCCCCCCCCCACTACCTCTCTACCTCGCCTCTTTCATTTTGGTTGCGAAATTACTACACATTTATTTATGCTAAGAATTTACGCATTTCACCATTGCAATATTATTCAGATTGGAGTATAACTATGCATAAGTATAATGGTCCCACCGACACCCTTATTTAGGCCCTATCCCATTGGATTCCACTCTTCACTTTGATCATAGTGGTACCTATCATTTTTCAACCTATTTGTTTTTGTGGACCCGACCCCCTTCCCAACACTCTTATTTGCGACCCATTCCATTGGACTTCCCTTTTCGCTCTGATCGTTGTGGTACCTATCACTTATCATTTTTTGTTTGTGGTCCCACCCACCCTTCCTGACACCCTTATTCGAAACCTATCTCACTGCATTCCTCTTTTCACCTTAATCAAAGTCATATATATCATTTCTCCATCTTTTTTCCATGGACCCACTTTCACTCCTTAGCCCCTCACATTCTCAAATGGCCACCACTCGTAACTAATAAATCCTTCACGTCCAAGACGAATCCAAAAAACACATGGATAACATCTGGAGAGTGAATTTAGACATTGCATCCACCAATTCCAAATTGGAAACCTTTGAGGCCAATGTTAAGGGTGAATTTGCAACGGTTAGAGGTGAATTGGCATCTGTCACCACCACTCTCAACCAATGGTTAAAACAGTCCCATGGATCTCTCTCCTATGAAAAACCTTCACACTATGAAGGTGATGACAATTCCCATATTATTTCCTTTCATTCCAACTCCCTTCCTCATGATCCCCGTCTTTTGAGGTGAACAAATTTGATGGCTCAACTCCCAAGGGTTGGGTCACTCAAATGGAACATTATTTCTCCTTACATGGAATTGTTGATGAGTTGGAAAAAATTCATTATGGTTTCCTCTATCTGGATCATGAACACTGATAATGGTGGAAATGGCTTCGAAAGACATGTCAAGGGTATGTTTCTTGGACACAATTTGTTGCAGAGATTTATGAACGCTTTGACACTAACACCCACTATCTAGGTCATTTGACCAAGCTGAAACAATCAGGCACAATGGAAGACTTTATATTTTCCTTTGAATACTTGGATTTCATAACAGAGGGCATGCCAAATGCTTTCTTCAGGGAATGCTTTATTAGTGGCCTCAAGGATGAAATTATTTCCTAGGTCCTCATGGATTTCCCTCAAACTTGGTTGGAAGCTACTCAACGAGCCAAAGAAGCCCAACAAATTGTCTTCGACCAGAACCACAAAACCTCCTTTATTCCTCGCACTCGACCTAGCAATCCTACCCCTCCTGCCACTCCTCTCAAGATCCAGAAATTAACTTGGGCATAAATGGATGAACGCCAACTCAAGGGTCTTTTTTATAATTGCGATGAAAAATATTTTACGGGGCACAAGTGTAAGGACCAATTTTTTTTATGGCCATTTCTAAGGAGGTTTCTAATGACAAGGCTGAAGTTTCCCTAGTGGAAAAATTGCCCCCAACCGATGCTCCTACTCCACCCTCAAATCCACCTGAATTTGAACCATTGTTTTTGATGCATGCCCTCACTAGTTTCTCTACTCCCTATACCCTCAAGCTCATTGGATACATTAATAACAAGAAGGTCATCATTCTCATTGACAGTGGAAACACCCATAATTTTATTCATCGTCGGATTGCCTAGGAAGTCAATTTCTATATCCTTCTATCAACAATTTCAAATTATGATTGCCAATAGCAGTTCCATGAAATGTGGTGGGAGTTGTGAAAATGTGTGCCTACAAATTGGTCAGTATCACCTAAAATATCATATGTTTTCCATAGACTTGGGTGGTTGTGACATTGTGTTCGGTGTTGGATGGTTACACACTCTGGGACCCATCCTCATGGATTCTAAGGAATTAAGCATGTAATTCCAACAAGAGGGACACAAATATAAGTTCCAAGGCCTCACAACAAGCTCCCCTTAGAGCATTAGTTCCCATCGAATGGAAAAGATCCAAAAAAAAGGTGATTCAGGAATTATTGCCCAACTCCATTCCATTCAAGCAGTTGAGACACCCTCTATGCACCTTGACCTCCAATCTATCCTCTCCAAACATCAAGTCATTTTTTCCACTCCTCCTTCCCGTGGTGTTCATGATCATTCCATTCCTCTAGTATCGGGTATCCTTCCTCCTAATGTTCTCCTTTATCATCATCCCTTTGCACAAAAAAATGAAATTGAGAAAGTTGTTCAGGAATTTCTTGAAGATGGTGTTATTCGTCCTAGTACCATCCCCTATTCCTCCCTTGTGTTCATGGTCCTCAAGAAATAAGGCACTTGGCGCATGTGCCCATAATTTCGTGACCTAAATAAACTCACCATCAAAGACAAATTCCCCATTCCTGTCATTGATGACCTGTTGGATGAGTTGAGCGGTGCTTAGTAATTTACTAAACTTGATCTTTGTTCTGGCTACCACTAGATACATATGAAAGAGGAAGACATTCTAAAGACCGCCTTTATAACTCATGAGGGTCACTATGAGTTCTTGGTCATGCCCTTTTATCTGTGTAATCCCCCCTCCACTTTCCAAAGTCTCACGAATCATGTTTTTCATCCATTCCTTCGTCATTTTCTCTTAGTTTCTTTTGATGATATTCTCATCTAAAGAAAAACTTGGGAAGCCCATATTTCCCATGTGGATCAAGTTCTCCATCTACTCTCTCAGCACAAACATTTCCTCAAACAGTCTAAATGTGCCTTTGGAGCCTCTGAAGTGGAGTATCTGGGTCATATTGTCGGAAAGGATGGCGTACAGGTAGATCTTAAGAAAATTGAAGTAATGAAGGATTGGCCTTGCCCTAAAACTCTTAAGAGCTTGCATGGTTTTCTGGGTCCAACAAGGTATTATCGCAAGTCTATTTAGAATTATGGATAAATTGTTGCACCTATCACGACTCTCCTTAAGAAAAATTATTTCACTTGGACTCCAGTCACTAATCAATCCTTCCAAGCATTTAAAGAGGATATGTGCATGACTCTAGTCCTGGCCCTTCCTGAATTCACCAATACTTTTGTCCTGGAATGTGATACTTAAGGGAAAGGAATTGGGGTAGTCCTCATGCAAGATGGAAAATATTTGTCCTTCACTAACAAACAAATTTCATAGAGACATTTGGGCAAATTAATCTATGAAAAGGAAATGTTGGATATTTTTCATCCCATGGATCTCTGGCGTCCTTATCTCATGGGACAATGCTTCCAAATTAAAAATGATCATCAGAGCCTCAAACATTTTTTGGAACAACGAATTTCATCCCCGGAGCAACAAAAATGGGTGACCAAGGTATTTGGATATGATTATGAGATCATTTACAAGAAGGAAAAATAAAATGTGGTTGTTTACTCTCTTTCTAGGAAGTATGAAGAAGAAGGGTCCCTCTTTTCTCTCTCCTTTATTGTACCAGATTGGCTCCAAGTTGTTCACCAGGAATGGCTGCAAGACCCCAAACTCTCTCACCTAATCCAACAATTGCAACACCATTCTCCAGCTTTTCTAGGGTACTCTTAGCATAATGAAGATATGCGCTACAAAGGTCGTTTGTATTTAAGAAAATGGTTGCAACTTAAATCCACAATGCTTGTTGAGCTTCATACCTCACCCACAATTGGGCATTCAAGGTTTACCAAAACCTATGAAAGGGTCAAACGTTATTTTTTTTGGGATGGTATGAAACATGACGTCTGCACATTTGTGGTTGAATGTGATGTCTATAAATGAAACAAGGGAGAAACAATCAAATCCCCAGGCACACTCCAACAACTTATGATTCCCCCTGCTATTTGGTGAGATATTTCCATGGATTTCATTGTTGGCTTACCTAAATTGAGAAATAAGTCAATTATCATGGTGGTAGTCAACAAAATTTCCAAATATGCTCATTTTTGTGGTATTCCACACCCATTCACCACATCCATAGTGGATCTAATTTTCATGGATAATATATTCAAACTTCATGGCATGCCTCATTCTATTGTCTCTGATAGAGATCCCACTTTCAACAGTAATTTTTGGCAAGAATTTTTCAAGCTCCAAGGAACCCAATTTCATCTCAGCATCACCTATCATCCCCAGACTAATGGCCAAACTGAAGTTGTTAACATATGTTTAGAAACATATTTGCGGTGTTTTGCATCCAACCGATAACATGAATGGGATTAGTGGTTACCCCTAGCTGAATGGTGGTACAACACCTCTTACCATACAACTACTCGCATGACTCCTTTTGAAGCAGTCTATGGAAAAAATCCACCGTCGGTTCTGTCATACATGCTAGGTGTCTTGAAGGTTCAGGAGGTTGACATCAATCTTACAATCCGAGAAGCCATTCTCCCTTCCTTCAAAGAATTTTTTTTCATGGCTCAAAATCGCATGAAGCAACAAGCAGATCAAGGTCGTTCCGAGCATCAATTTGCTGAAGGGGACCAGGTGTTTCTTTGTCTCCAAACTTATAAGAAGACTTCACTCCAAGATGAACATTGTCAGAAACTTTCTCCCAAATTTTATGGTCCTTATACCATTCTAAAGCGCGCGGGGTCGAAGGCCTACCAATTAACTCTTCCTATTCATTCTAATATCCATCTTGTTTTTCATGTTTCAAGCTTAAATAAAGTGATTGGAAAAAAGTGCCAAACTCAAACCAATCTCCCTTGGTTGGATGAAGAAGGTTCCATTTGGTTGCAACCATAAGTAGACCTGGACCAACGAGAGCATCGCCTCTGTCAGCGCACCATCAAGGAAGTGTTAGTTTAGTGGAAAGATACAACTCTAGAAGATGCCACCTGGGAACCATCTACCATTCTAATACAATTTCATCATCTCAAGCCTTGATGACAAGGTTGTTCTTCAAGGGGGAGGGCATGTTAGGGACCTAACCTCCCTAACCCCTCACATAGGTAGAATAATATATTTTCCATGTAATAAAGGCCGACATTAGTTAGTAAGGACTATTTAATAAATGTGAACAAGTCAATGTAAGAAGACCTAATAGAAGCTTTCGCTTCTAGAAAGATCTTCCTCTAAAATGTTCTTTAGAAGATAGAATTAGTATAAATAAGAGGAGGAGGCATGATAAATATTTTCCTTGAGAATTATTGTAATAGAGATATGCTCTGCTGGAGGTTTCCCCCTTGAAGAGGCAAGTCCTATCAATAAAGGTATTATTTTGGTGTTGTGGTTCCATATAATTTATTGTTCTGTTGTTATTCTCTGCAATATTTCAGTTTCCTATTGTTGTCCCATTGTTATTCACTGTAGTATTTCTCTTTTCTACTATTATAGTAGATCTGACACCTAACATAAAGAGAATATCCAGTAGATTAGTTCATATCCACTGACAATGTGTTAAAATAATGAAATTGTGGAACTGATCACAAATAGTTGTAGACAAGATCTGTATTGTCATCATTGTATTCATCATAAATCATAGTAGCATAAGAATTCCAAACTCTAAGCATATAAATAATTCATATGAAGAATATCCAAAAAAACATAAATTACGAACATATATGTACATTAATCCCACATGCATTGGACAATATCCATGATCTCAAAATGCCTTATGCTCTTCATATATCCATAAATAAAAGTATCATTAGTCTATACAACAAGAAACAATCCTTAAGTACATTCAACACGTTCTCTTTTATCAAATAAGAGAGAATCCTCAATTCTTGTGACTGTTCATTTCATTTCCTTTTGTTTTGTTATTATACACTTCAAATTCTTCTTACATTTTTGTAACTAGATATGTAAGCGTTATAAACAAAAGTTAAAACAACTCTGAGTAGTTAGTCTCACCCTAAGGTTGTTCGTGAATGATATTTATTAAAAATATCATTAACTCTGCTCACGTGTATCTTCTTCTCTTCCTCGAATCTTCCTGGGTGTTTCCAGTGTTGATTTGGTGAATAAAATACTTCCATCTTCTTCTTCTTTGCTTCAGCTTTCAAGCATTCTCTTGTGGTTCTGATTTCAACTCCTATAGCACAAGAAGTGACTACCTGAACATTGCACAACGTATTTTTTGATCCCTATGCTCAAGGAAATATTACATAATGTATTTTTTGAGCCCTATACTCGAAGCAAAAGGGACTGAAGCTCGAAGGAAATATTGAGCCCTATACTCACTCCCAATACTACAAGATCCATCACCTCAGTAATCGAGCGTGAACAAGCCATTCTGAGAAGAAAATAGGCAATGAGTACGCACATCATCAACCTTCTGCTATCAATCACCAACTGATTTTTTTCCAAAACGTCCTACACCTTGTTTTCTTCGTAGGCGGTGCCTGAATATATACTGAGATGCGAATAATCAATAAAAGAAAGAAATGTGATAATAATGGAACTGAGAACAAGAGCTTCACCTGGGATCCAAATATCTCTCTTCTTCCATGCCTTCCTGATATCCCATAAAAACAAGAAAACAACTAGAAGTAACCAAAAGCACTAGCGTACTAGGTCTTTTGTCGTAGAAAGACTTCTAACTTGCACTATGTCTACCATTAAAGTAAACAACCTTTCAAAATACACAAATGCTATGATGGCTTCCCTGCTGCTATATAGAATTAGATGAAAGTTTGCTTGGAACTTTATAGCTTAATTGCTTATGAGTAAGGAAATCTTGCAGGAAAAGGATTTTCTCTAGTCATAACCTATAAAAACTTTATGGTAAAAGTTTTAATAATATGGTTAAAGTCTTACTATGATTTCTTTTAAGTAAAGTAAGGATTTTAATTTTCAAATAAATTTGCATTATCAAAAACAAGGGGATTCGTGAGAATTCTACCTCCTTATATATGGGAAGATTAAAGCAATTTAAGAGGATTTATTATAAGATTAAACTATTGTAAGTTAGCAAATTAGCTTTGTTTTGGGACAAATGCTTTGATACTTTGTTTTTAAGATACTTTAAAAACTATTATATTTGGAAATTTAAAATTTCACTTGGTATTATGGGATAGGAGCATACAATCGACTTATCTTTTAGATATTGTAAAAACGAAAAAAAAAAAAATGATCTCGGAACTCTTTCCGAAATGAGGTAATATGAATATCCCATACACAACTTCCCATTCCCACTTGATGTATCCGTTATTTCGAGGTTTAACACAAAACATTTAAACTATGAAAAAACAATTAAAACGGGCTTGAAAACCAACATTTGGATGCATTAGTATCCTTATCATAATTTGGATGAATTCAACCTTTTAAAGTAGAGTGAAAAAAATTCACCGCTTATTAGTTTGGAAGTGTTTTTCGTGAGCCTTTGTTAACCAAATCTGAAATGTTTCGTTGGCAATTTTGAAGCATTTTAGCTGTTACTTTGAACACCTTCAAGTAAGTGTTTTCAATGAGCTTTTGTTATAGAATTTTGAAAGTGTTTTGTTTATAGTTATGAAGGTATTTTGTTCAAAATTTAAAAGATATGTAGATAAGTTAGGAGGAATGATCGTAATTCTTCTTATTCATATTTAATTTTTGTAAGTGACATGTTGAGTTCTTAAAGAATATTTTTATTGTAATAGCGTCAAATCCTTTTGTTGACCATTCTTTGTGTCTTTGTGTCTTAATGATTCTAAAGTTTATTCTTGATATCAACATCTAAATAAAGTCCAATATTAAAAAAAATTCAGCAAACTTTATAACTAGAAAACAAGTTACTTATATAAAAAAAAAATACTAAATTTTTATTTTACTTTTAATTACAATACTAAAATCTTATAATTATTATTTTTTAATTATCTCTGTAAACATTGAAATTGTCCATGTACATAATTATTTAGAAGTGAAGGTTTCAAGACTCTCCAACAATGTCTTTAAAAAAAACATATATAAATTGATCAATTTCATGTTAAAATTTGATACAGATTAATTTTCAAATTTTAATTAAAACTAATCATAAAAGTAAAATATTTTATTGGTTATCTATTTAAAACCTCTCATTCAATTCATGTTGATTTTTTTACAAATTGAATCAATTTAAAATAAAATTTAATTTTTAAACTTTAAATTTTATTCAAAACAAATTATAAAGGAGTTAAAATTTTAATTTATTATCTAACATTTTTATAAAATATAATATTAACAAAATATTAAATTTATTATTAAATTAATTAAGATAAAAAATGTTTAAATTATAAAATAATTTTAAATTAAATAAATAATGATATAAATAAAATGAATAATAATAATGAATTAAAAATAACTTTAAAAAAATAATAATTAAAATAAAAAATATTTACATAATGATAAAATGCGTACTCACAATAAAATAAATAAGTAAAAATGATATCTTAAATTAAATGGCTGAGAACACAAATTATTAAAGAACAATTTCCATTATGAATTACAAATTGATATTTTCTTAGTAAATGGGCTACTTGTTATGTTGTTTGTTATTGTTTCTCATATACTTTATTAAAGTGAGGATATATACTTTATTAGTCTCTGCCGTAGGCGTAGAGGGACTATAGCGTTTGATAAATCATTGACCTGGTATTAGATTGTGCATTAACCATAAATATTTCCATATTGTTTATTGTTGGAACAAGGGAAGTGGAAACATCGATTTTTATATAATAAAAAGTATCATGTTTGTCAAGCTCTGATTGGACAACGGATTGGAGGTCTTATTGCCGCCTTCGCTATTTCCAATGTTAAATATCTTGGCATATCCAAAGTATTTGGTAGTATATGGTCTTTTTGAATCATATATTTTATAATGCATTGGTCAAAGGTGGATTAATGCTAGCATTAGTTCGAATGTTTCCCTTACCATTTTCTTCTGGGTAGAAAACATTCTCTACCATATTACTATGTGTGATTTTTGCTTTATTGTTGCGTGCTTCGAGAGAACAAGCCTGCCACACTGCATATTTTCTTAAATGCTTGCACAGGCCTACGCCCTTCGACTGTCCTGACAGTCTTAATTGTTCACCTAACAACTCTGGCAGTGTTAAATCATTTTTGTACAGATGCGTTGCAATACAGTTTCATTCATCGTCGACATCGTTGATCAAGTGCTCGATCCTTGTTCGCTGGTTCGTTCCATGATTCTGGTTCCTGTTTGATTCAACTTTGCAAACTTGAGGTCCCACACTTGTAGTTCGAGCTCTTCATGGTTGTTCATTGGTTTGTTGTTCTTCAACTTTGCAACCTGTTGGAACTGTTGTTGCGGTTTGCAGTTTTTGGGGCTGAGCTCTTGTCATCCTTTGTTGATGGGTAAGTTTCCTTGTTGTTGCTATTTTTTCAATGGTGGGAGTCCCTGCCTTCAAATTCTGTTGCAGACCATCTTTGTTTGTGCTCTTAGTTTATGTTCCTGGAAACCATGCGTCTTACAATGCAGAGGGATTTACAAAAAGTAGTTGGGATCCATCAGAAGAGGGAACAATCGGGCGGTGTATGCTTTTATTTTGTGGGTCGTAAAATTGCGTCTAGCTGTTCTGTTTCTGCTAGGTAAAGTTATTGTTTTATTTATTTATGTGTTTTCTTCTCATCTGCTATGGGGACTAGGGGGGATTCAAGTTGAGAAGAAGAAGGTTGAAAGATACATACGGGGATTGGTACCCTATTTTGCTTTCCTTTTTCATTTTGCTACCTTTTATTTTTTTCCCCCGCTTTTCTCTGTTTTCATAGAAACTGAAAGTATGTAGCAAACAACTTCAAAATGACAGTTGAATAGATGAAAGAAGTAATAGATGCTGAGTCGTATGAAATAGATACACAGTCCATTATACTTGACAACATTGACGTGGTTTTTCATAGAAATGGGCTTTTTAGATTGGATGGATTCTCGTATACTGTTGGGGATTGTCTTTTCGATACATTCCAGGTTCTATTGCATTTCTGCTATTCGTCAATCGAGTTGCGCAATGGATTGATAGATTATTTCTTGACCTCTTTTAAAAGTGGTGATGTTGAGGCTTTGCAGTCCTATGAATACGATCTGGAATTTGATTTTCTTCGGCAGTTGCATGGAATACATGATGTGAGTACGTATTTTTCAAAGATACGGTTGTTTGCATCTCCAGTTCTACTTGCGCATGAGAGGGGACTTTGGGGAGATACATTTTGTATACGGTGGTTGTCTAACTGGCTGAATATATCAGTTTGCATTTGGTCATTGACAAGAAAACCAAGATATCTACTATTCAACAAAACTACATCTGACAATCCATATTGCATCTTGTTCCATGATGCCAATGCCCTCAGTGGCCATTATGAACCACTACTTTACAGAAAAATGTCCATATGCAATATATAAGGTCCTCATATCTATGTGTCCGTTATTTGCAAAGACCTTCAATCAAAATGGAAACAGATTTTGCATGGCATAGATTGCCATGGTTTATAGCTGGAAACAAACGTTGTGTCTAGCTGTGGGGATAGTCTATTCAATGCAATTTATTGTTTGGTGGTAGCAGAGTTCGATGTTCAGTCACTGCGACTTTACACTGTACAATCCTTTTGCAATGCAATTATAGGCGGTAGCTAACAGGCTTTTAGGTGCTTGCATCAACACCTTTGCCCATATCTCGTAGAAAATATTCCGGCAGTTGGAAGTTGGCAGGAATACCTTGTGAACATGGCGCTTCCATATGAAAAAGGGAATATGGAGGGTTGCATATTCTGTTTGCAATGGTTGCCTATGATATTCAGGGTGAATATCCAGGTGTGGTCGCCCTTACAAGATGCCAGTGTCCATTCCTGGGTTATTGATTCAAATTATGATTGAACAATTGGGAACCTCTCGTTGAAAACAGATACAACACATATCCATTATGAACCTTTGCTTGCACATATCGGTAATTCAGGTTTGGCTGTCCATGCCGCCCAAACGACATATGGAATGCATTTTAGTGAAAATGAAACTCCTCCCGGTTGCGATATGGGTAGATAGGGCTTGAACAAAAAAAAACATGCGTAAAATTCATGAAAGTTGTGATGAGGCCATAGACCGCTTAGACAAAAAACATAGAGTAAGTTATCACAATTTGAAAAAAAATATTCGTCAAATTCGTTCGACTTTTGATAAGGTCATAGAGGCCTTGAAAAAAAAACGTAAAGTAGTTTCTCAGAAGCTGGGTGAGAGTGAAATTCATCCCAGTTTCCATCGACTCATCCCGCCCTTAGGAAAGAAACGTAGATTAAGTTACCCCAACTTGAAAAAGGTCACACGCGCGAGAAAAAAATACATTGCTACACTTCCTTTTAGAGAGAAACTCACATATCACAATGTAAAGAAATTTGTTCATGTAGAACAGAACATAAACAGGTGCGATCACATATCCCAGAATGGTGATGCAACTGTGCCAGTTCATGATCTACAAGGAACACCATGTAGTAGTAGCAACGAAAACCAGGAAACAATTTCTGCCAATACTTCCCTGCGAAAGAAAAATGCAAGACAAAACTACATGAAACAAATGAAAGACACCCCTTCCATTGCATGCGCAATTTGTGAACAATTGAATTTTTCAAAAAATAGTAAGTCTTTCATGCCTAATTTGCAACCCCTGACCGAATAAGAAGTAATACATCACTAGCAGATGTAAGTGCACTTACGAAACTTGAGGAGAGACTTGTGTCTCTACGAATTTCATTTGCTCAAATCAGACCTTGGGGCTATAAACGACCCCAAATGGGCTTGACAGGATCAATCATTAATGTGCATGTTCAGCTAGATGTTGTGCAAAAAGTGTTACCACAATTCATTAACAATACAATTACAATCGTTGTGGCTCTGAAAAGACGCGTGCGATAAAAAAATGCCTATCAGACAGGCAAAGTGTGTGTGCATGTTGTTATGAAAGCATTAAAGGAATTATGTTCCAGGGCCCTGTACAAAGCAGAGAACATTTGTATAAATTCCAACTGGAACAGTGTTCTTGCAGAAGAACATGGCAACTCTGCAGACACTCTTGAAAATCCTAGTGATTTTGATGCAAGTGATGAATCAGAGAATGAAACACCTGCTGAAACATTGGTGCATGGATTCACTGATTCACAGTGCATTCGTGACTTGCAAGACAAAATTGTTGAAATTGCACCTGCCGAGGGGCAACGTCCACTTGGAATATTCAAGGACAAATTCGCTGAGGAAATGAACTTTCCAACACTCTTCTATGGAGATCCATGGGGCACTGATCTTACAGAATGATTCAGTTATCATAAAATAGTCCGATGGGAGCTGCTACATTCAAGCAATTACTTCTTCTGTCACATAACAAATTTGTTTTTCAAAACAATGCGCATAATAATAGAACAAGTTATGTCCTGCATGTGGGTCTGAATAAGAAAAGGCCAGTTACAAGGAAGAAAGTTGTTTGCCAAGGATGTGAAGTACAAAGCAAACCTAGAAAAAATTCTGAAATCTAATATTGGATACATAGATTTCAAAAACATCCGCACCTCTCCTGACTATTTGCAAAACACATTTTTTTTGTTTTTGCAATGATTCGGCAATTGGGCCCGCCAACATTTTTCCTCACATTTACAAGTGTAGAGCATTGTTGAGATCCATTTGTGGTTGCCGTATCTGATCTGCATAGGAACATGAAACGTAAAAAAGAAACTGATACACTGGAAAATAATGACATTCACTACCTCATAAGAAAAGACTTGGTGACATGTACTCACTACTATAGACATAGAATAAATGCTTTGAGACAATTGATATGCCATGATGAAACATTTTTCGGAAAAATATCGAACTACTATGGAGCTAATAACAATTCAGATATTGAACAATTTGTGGATAAATACATAACATGCAACACAGATCATTTGGATCCAGAACTTGCGAAAGTCCATAGACATTACCATACAAGAAGTTGTAGAAAATGAAAAAACTCGCATTGTAGATACAACTTTCCCATGCCGCCAATGAGAGCTACAAGAATCATAGAGCCAGTTAGTCTAAAGGACAATGTTGTTGTTGAGAAATCTAAATCCTTGTTCGCATTTCTAGAACAAGGAGGATTTGATGAAATGATGAGCTTTGATGCCTTCTTGACACAGGTAAATCTATCAGAAGATGAGTACATCCAAGCCATACAATGTACGCTTAGGAAACCAACACTTTTCCTTAAACGAAAACTCTCCCATATTTGGAACAACAGTTTCTCTAAGGACATGCCAATTATGTGGAAAGAAAATACAGATGCGCAGTATGTGCTGAATGCATGTGCTGCAGCATCGTACTGTACCTCATATATGACGAAGATTGACAAATCTATGACAAGTGCATTCAGAAGAATACGCAAAGAACATGAAATAAGTCATATTGATGCCATACAAATGATACACACACTTGGCAATACATTACTTAATATTCAACAAATGTCTGCTCAACAAATAGTTCACATTGCACTTTCCTGCCCCTCACTTGTAGTTTAAGAAAATGCGTCTTCATAAGCACATCTCCACTTGAAAAACACACATTTGTGCTTAAACCACCGGTTTCGCTGCCACAAGATCCTGACAATTTAGAGGACATCGTATGTCGCTCTATTATTGATTATTATGTCCAACGTCCATCTCCTATTAGGCATATCTGCTTAGCAGAATTCGTATCGCATTACAAAAAAAGTGGTGCACCCATATCAAAAAGAAAAAAACCCTCTGTCATACGGTTTGTCAAATACAATAAACATTGTGACTATGAAAACTATTGTAGAGAAAAACWRTTGYTGTACRTTCYRTTCGATGAAAACRAAGAGACATTAATACATAACTTCTCTACATGGGAGGYTGYGTATGTTGCGTCTGAGACTATAGTGCACATCAATGAAGCTAGATTTACCTACAATGTTAATCCAACATGGGGTGATCTAGAAGTTGCACTTAATGACATAGAAAACCCTGGCAATCATGATGAGACATTCAGAAACCCAAAAAGAACCAGAACTCCTTCCGAGTCCTATGACTTACAAGCGGAATTGTTTCATTCTCCAGCGACTGGAAGTGAAAAACGTATCAATCTTGGTTTTCAAGTTACAAAACATCCTTTCCTAATTGAAAATAATGAATACCATAGAATAAGATGTCTGTTGAATCGCGAACAACAAACAATTGTAAAGGACATTTCTCTTAAAAAACGCTTGAACATGAACAATCTTGTGCACGTGTTCCTTACAGGCGGAGTAGGAACAGGCAAGACATTCACAGTGAAAGCATTGTTCCAAATTCTTATACGAATCTATGATTCAAACAATTCCTCTGATCCTATGAATCCAAAGGGCCTAATAGTTGCATACACAGGAAAAGCTGCATACAATGTTGGTGGAACAACAGTCCATTATGCATTTTTAATGCCTTTTAACAAGTCACAATTTCTTCCACTTAGCAAGGAAATGTTGGATACATTGTCTAAGCTTTATGAGGAACTCCAAATTGTCTTTATAGATGAAGCATATTTGATTGGGAGTTGGTTCTTGTATTCCATTGACAACCGACTAAGAAGCATAAAACATGTGCAGACGAAATACTTTGGAAACATTGACATGATATTCTGTGGGAATCTTTATCAGGCACAACCCATCCAAGATTCTTTGATATTTGAACAACCTACCGTTAACATGGAAACAGTCACCCATGGCTTTTGGAGAGACAATATTAAATGCTTTGAGTTTCATACTACAATGCGCCAAACAGATGAAACATTCATTGCAATTATGAATAGAATGCACACAAACAACCAAACACATGATGACTTGACCTATATCAATTTGAGGTGCTTACGGCCTGCACCAACAGACCCAATGTTCCCTTACATGTTCTATAGAAATAAGGATGTTGCAAAGCATAACAGCCACATGTTGTCGCTCATGCTTGGCGATGATATCATCATCAATTGCATTGACTTGGAAGAAGACAACCATGGAAATGTGCCACGTCATGAACATTCAGTCACTTTACCTTTGCAGCTTGTCCTCAAATTAGAAATGCTAGTTGAAATATATCCCTGCAACTATGATTCACAGGATGGCTTGGTGAATGGTGTAGATGGAATACTGAAAGGCTATACCAAGACAAAAAAAGTGGATGTCCTTTGGATTAAGTTCCATGAACCGCATATAGGCAAGTGACAAGCAAGCAAGTTGTCTTGTCTATATAATTCAAACACTGGAAGTGATTGGATACCTATTTTGTGAATATCGAAGCCAATATCGACATCAACAAAGACAGGTCGACTAAAGATTTGAAAACAGTTTTCAATTAAACTTGCATGTGCATGTATAATCCATAGATCACAAGGACAAACACTTGATAATGTTGCATTTCAACCTGTTGGAATTCAGATACATGGACTTGTATACACAACACTGTCCTGTGTCAAAAGCATAGACTCCTTGTATTTACTAAGTCCTCTCACAAAAGATAACTTCAAAGTGAAACAAAAAGTTGATATTGAAATGGAATGACCGCGGACCACCGCAAAATGGCAACTGAATTATGATTACCAATCCATACAAATAAATTCATCTGTATCAATTCTCTCGCTTAAAAAACACAACTTAAATGCACACATGGATGATATACTGAATGACTATGATATAATGCAATCCGATATTCTGTGCTTGCAAGAAACACACATGGAATTATGCATGCAAAACAAACAATTCCCAAATCACTATTGCATATCAAGTTACATTACACATGGGGTAATGACACTGGTGAAAAAACATGTATCGATTTTGGACCATATACATATCAAAGAAAATAATGTTGAACGGGTGCTTGCAATTTTTTTTCCCCATGGAACAGAAGTTGCAATACTGAATCTGTATGCTGCTCCCCATGTAGTATTCTCCAACATAGTGCATGTTATTTCCAATGCATTGGCCCATTTCCATATGAACATACCCATTGTACTTGTAGGAGACTTCAATATTGATATGCTACAAAATACTGGCAGAACAAAAGAATTGGAAAACTACATGTGCAAATACAATCTCCGGTTTCTTTTGAACAACACATGCCATCTGCAAAATGCACTTATTGACCATGTCTGGTCCAATGTGCCCATTCCTCAATACAATATGTTTGTCTTAGACACATATTGGTCTGATCACGATACAATTGGTATTGCACTTGAATTATGACATATACATCAAACTTATTGCAAACTCATATTTCTATGTTTCAGAGCATATATGTATCCCTGATTTCTACACACATCTTTCTGGTGAGCTTACAGACGATGTTCTACTCGAATTATAAAATATACATTTTGCAAAAAAAAAAGGTACATCCTCCCAAAAACTATTTGTGACTCTATTCATCTTATTCTATTTCTTTTTTGTATATGTACATAGTAGTTTCCTTTTTCTTAACATCTGAACTTATGTTCATATTCATTTTGCTTTGTACTTTTGTTGATAGAAACAGACAGGAAAACTAGACGACGCAAAGAACTCCTACCCAGAGATGTAGACCAATCAATGAAAATGTGCATTCTTTTTCTGCCTGTGTTCCATAGTAAACAATTTTTCATTGACTTTCTCTGTGTTTGTCAAACTTGTTTGCAACTATGTTTTTTTTTTTTTGTTTTGCGCCCAGAGGTTGCTACCCTACACGCCCGCCATCCAACAGATGCAATGTTGAGTCAGCCAAATCGCAAGTCCACTTGTCAATTTGTATATCGCACAACTATGATGGCTATTTGCAGGACACAAAACATTAGAGGTAGAATGTGCAACCCGCAAGTGCGCGATCCAAATAAGTGGCTAGGTATGGAATAAGGGATCTGTGCATATTTGGTACGTAGTGCTCGTTTATGGGAGCGCACCAACCCTGGAGTCTATCAATTTGTATATTGCAGAAATCAGTAGAAGTAGAATGTTTAGCCTACCAGCTCGCAAATTCGCTTGTCAATTGACAAATGTTGAGCCGACCAACCCACAAATCCGCTTGTCAATTTATTATCATAAGCTATTTGTAAGGCATCGAAGAATAGAGGCCCATTTTTAACCCCAACAGCCTGAGAACCCGCGATCCATAAACTGTACATGGTCTATAAAATCTCAGCCAGCCCACAAGTTTGCTTGTCAATTTGTATATCGCGGAAATGTATGTGCTATTTGTAGAACATGGAACAATAGAGACCTTTTTTTTTACCCCTCCCGCCCGAGAACCCACAAGTATGGAATGCAATATGGGTACATGGTGTATATAATCTCATGTCGATACTTTATAAAGGTACATATTTAGTTTTTCCTTGTTTCTACACACACTGATTTGGTAACCACAGAGTTGGTGTTGCACATGAATTATGAAATATGCACTGGGAGTCGGACGGAGCCAAGTCCACAATTCAAATGAGTGGCTAAATATGGAATAAGGGATCTGTGCATATTTGGTATGTATTGCTCGTTTCTGGGAGCCCGCCATCCCTGGAGTAGAATGTTGAGCCGACCAACCCGCAAATCTACTTGTCAGTTTATTATCATAAGCTATTTGTAAGTCACCAAGCAATAGAGCCCCGTTTTTTACCCTGCTAGCCTGAGAACCCGCGATCCAGAAACTGTGAATGGTCTATAAAATGTCAACCAATCCGCAAATCCACTTGTGTATTTGTATATCGCAGAACTGTGTGTGCTATTTGTAGAACACTGAACAATGGAGGCATTTTTTTGAGCCCGCCCACCTGAGAACCCGCGATCCCGAAAGTGGGAAAGCATGGAATGACATCCGTACATGCTCTATAAAATCTCATGTCCATACTTTATGAAGGTACATTTTTAGTTTTGCCTTGTTTCTACACATACTGATCTGGTAACCGCAGAGTTGGTGTTGCACATGAATTATGAAATATGCACTGGGAGTCGGACCGATCCCTTTGGTTTGGTTCGTTGAACAATTCTGACTCATGCAGTTTCAGCATTGAACACTCAACAGTTTCACCATGCACTTTTAGACTTGGCCATTCCTTCCTTGCTTGCTCTTCCCCATGCCCATCACCTTCGCATGTGTGCATAATAAGAAATAGTGTTTATATATATATATATATATATATATATATATATATATATGCCTTCTTTGTAGGCCATGGAACAATAGATGCCCAATTTTCAATCCGCCAGCTCCACAACCCGCGATCCAAAAATTGCCTAAGTATCGAATGAGGGCTCCGTGCAAGTATGGAATGAGGGCTCCGTGCATGCTCTATAAAATTTCATCCCCATAATTTATAAAAGTACATATTTCGTATGTATAAAAGTAAATATTTACTTTAAAAAATTGCATATTTGCTATGTATAATTTATTCTGTCCAGGAACCTATAATTTGATACATTTCATTTTCTTGTATCCATGAGCCCCTGTTTTAAAGAAAACTAATTCGGGAATGCTATTTATTTGGTCATTTTCTCCACTGCCCTATGTAAAAGACATTGGCACTATTTTTTTTGTGCCTTTGTCCACCACCGTATGTAAAACCCATGTAAAGAAAACTAATTCGCGAATGTTAAATTTTTGGGACACGAGCCCCTTAAAATTGAAATAGTCCACAGGTCCCATTGTCAATTTGTATATCATGGAACTCTCGATGCTATTTGCAGCACATGGAACAACATAAGCTCGATTTTCAGGTCCCCAACCCGAGAACCCATGATCCAAAAACTAGCTAAGTATCGAATGAGGGTTTCGTCCATGCTCTAATTCGGGAATGGTCTCCAGGAACCTATAATTTCATAAATTTCAATTTCTTTTGTCGATGAGTCCATGTTTTAAAGAATAATTTATTCTCTCCAGGAACCTATAATTTGATACATTTCAATTTCATGTATCCACGAGCCCCTGTTTTAAAGAAAACTAATCCGGGAATGCTATTTATTTGGTCCTTTTCTCCACCGCCCTATGTAACAGACATTGGCATTATATTCTTTGTGCTTTTTTCCACCACCGTATGTAAAACCTATGTAAAGAAAACTAATTTGCGAATGCTAAATTTTTGGTACACAAGCCCCTTAAAATTCAAATAGTCTGCAGGTCCCATTGTCAATTTGTATATCACGGAACTCTTGGTGCTATTTGCAGGACATGGAACAAAAAAAATATCAATTTTCAGGTCCCTAGCCCGAGAACCCGCGATCCAAAAACTAGTGAAGTATCAAATGAGGGTTCCGTCCATGCTCTAATTCATAAATGCTAGTTTTTTTTTTTCCTGCTTTTATGTGTTCCTAGATTTTTATAGACAGTATGTATAGAGAATTATGTATTTGCTATGTATAGTTTATGGTCTTAAAGAAAACTAATTCGGGAATGCTATTTATTTGGTCCTTTTGTCGACCACCCTATGTAACAGACATTGGTACTACACTTTTTGTTCTTTTTCTCCACCAGCGTATGTAAAACCTATGTAAAGAAAACTAATTCGCGAATGCTAAATTTTTTGAACACGAGCCCCTTAAAATTCAAATAGTACGCAAGTCTGATTATCAATTTGTATATCGCGGAATTGTCGATGTGATTTGTAGTACACAGAAAAACAAAAACCCGCTTTTCAGGTCCCCAACCCGAGAACCTGCGATCCAAAAACTGGCTAAGTCAAGAACCCGCTCTTTTAAAGAAAACTAATTTGGGAACACTATTTTTTTCATACTTATGTTCACCAGCCTATGTAATAGACGTCAGTACTATTTTTTTTTTCTTTTTTTGTCCACCAGGATATGTAAAAAGGAAAACTAATTCGGGAATACTAAACTTGTTTTAATTAATTATAAATGATTTTATTGATAGAAAAAATAAGTTATTGAGTTTATTATTTCAATTTGGTTATTCGACATGAGCCCCTTCAAATTCAAATACTCCGCAAGTCCAATTGTCCATATGTATATCGTGAAACTCTAGGTGCTACTTGTAGGACACAGAACAACAAAAGCCCGCTTTTCAAGTCCCCAACCCGAGAACTCGCGATCCAAAAACTAGCTAAGTCAAGAACCCACTCTTTTAAAGAAAACTAATTCAGGAACGCTATTTTTTTCATACTTATGTTCACCAGCCTATGTAACAGACCTCAGTACTATTTTTTTTTCTTTTTTTGTCCACTAGCATATGTAAAAAGGAAAACTAATTTTGATAGAAAAATAAGTTATTGAGTTTATTATTTCAATTTGGTTATTCGACACGAGCCCCTTGAAATTCAAATACTCTACAAGTCCGATTGATGTATATCGCGGAACTGTAGGTGCTATTTGTAGACCACAAAATATCAGAAGCCCAATTTTTCAGCCCGCCACTCTGAGAACCCGTGATCCAAAAATTCAAATAGTCCGCAAAACAACTTGTCAATTTGTATATCATGGAACTCTTGGTGCTATTTGTAGGGCACGAAACAATAGAAGCCCAATTTTCAGCCCGCAACCTCGACGACCCGGAATGAAGCTTCCATGCATGGTCTATATATCTACTTAATCAAATTACATATTTGATTTTTGTAGGCCACAGAACAACATAAGCCCAATTTTCATCCCAATTACATATTTGATTTTCAGCCCGCCAACCCAAGAACCCGCGATCCAAAAATTCAAATAGTCTGCAAGACCGCTTGTCAATTTGTATATCGCGGAATTCTCGGTGCTATTTGTAGGCCACACAAAAACAGAAGCCCAATTTTCATCCCAGCACCCAAACAACCTGAAATCAAGCTTCCGTTCATTTACTTTATAAAATTACATATTTCATATGTATAATTTATGTTGTCGAGGAACCTATAACTTGATAAATTTCAATTTCTTTTGTATCCACCAGCCCTTGTTTTAAAGAAAACTAATTCGCGAATTAGTATGTCAATTTATATGTCAAGTAGCATTCACGAACCTATGTCAATTTTGCACCAAACACTTCTCCATGAACCTATGTAACAGACGTTACTATTATTTTTTTGTGGTTTTAGCCTTGGGGATTTAAATTTCTAATAGTATGCAAGTCCGATTTTCATTTTGTATATCACAGAACTATCGATGCTTTTTGTAGGGAACGAAAGAACAAAAGCCCAATTTTGAGCCCGACATCCCGAGAACCCGCCATCCAAAAACCGGCTAAGTATTGAATGAGGGCTCTGCTTTGTAAAATTACATATTTTGTGTATAAATTATGTTGTCCATAAACCTTTCATTTCATAAATTTCAATTTCTATTGTGTCCACGGTCCCTTCTTTTAAAAAAAATAAGCCAGGAATACTAATTTTTTTTGTGCTTTTTGTCAACAAACCTATGTAACAGACATTACCACTATTTTTTCTGGTTTTTGCCCACGCACCCATGTACTTCAAATTCCTACCCACGTGTCTCATGACTTTAACTTCAGCTCACTCAAGGCAGGGCGCCATTACTCTCAATGCACCCTGCTCTGCCTTCACATCCTTTCGACGAACCTTGTTGGGCCTTTACTCTACACGTGCAATCATTTATGGAACCTCACCAGATCCCTAGCCTATTTCAATTGCTCCAGCGGCTCTAGATGGCCTATTCTTTCCTGGTTTTTCTTCTTAGAGCTTGGCCTCCTTCCAACCTTTCCCTGCTCTACTTTTGTCCTCTCCTACTTTGTTGCTGGCACATTTTTTCTCTCCCATTATCCCGGAGATGCCTCGGCTATGAGGGAAGTCAAAACGTGGGTCAGCCTGCCAGCCAAACCGGCCCTCCCTGGTCCTCCATCTCCTGCCTGCTCCCTCACTACTATCCCCATCCACTTCGACCACCTCATCCTCGTCCCTGGCACAATCGACTCAAATTCCCACTTTTCTCCCTCCCCTTGCTACATTCCTTGCCAAAAGAATGGAGGGGCTGGACTGCTCAGGGCCCTCACTCGACTACAACCCAGGACCTTTACGCAATTCGACATCTGTTTCACACCCAGACCCTTTGGCTCCTCCCAACTCTCCGACCACCCAGTTGCTTCAGGACCAGTCTCATGACGCCCAATTTCATATGGATGGTCCGGAAGCCAGTCAAAATTCGCGACGGAAACCCCAATCTCGAGCCGGTTCCAACGCTGACCCAAAATGCAAGTGGAAAACAGGCCTTGCACTCGTGCAGAGCCTGGTATTCGACCCGTGTCGCAACATGGACGACCTCCGGTTCCGCCTAAAGACCCTGGACAACAAAGCCTCTCAACTCCTGCAGTTGTTCTCCGCGTTACAGGGTGCTCATCACCTCCCACTAGAGATAGGCCAAGCAGCAATAGCCCAACCACCAGTAGCCTCCGCACCAATGTTGGCACTGGAAACTTTGGTCCACGTAGAGGCAGACCGCGAGGAGCATAGGCTTCCATCACAACTGGAGAACGTCCAGAAGGAAGAGCACATGCCATCACAGATGAAGGACGCCATGCAATTGGACCAGACACCAGTCGAGGAGGAGCCTCATCCTCTTAGGGACATGACATTTGGTGCCTTTTGCATGGCCGCGTCGCCGCACTACAAACCATACCGATGATCTATCTCTTGTTTTCCCTTGTTTTTTTCTCATGTGCATGCCGACCTTTCATGCATTTGTCCATGGTTTTTATAGTTATGCTGTCTACACTTTCCAAAGTTATAACGACCACACTTATGGGCTAAAGTTTTGAACTCTTTTTGCGTCAGTAACAGTCTAAACTTCAGTTATGAAGCAGTTCGGCTGGCTGAGCTAGTTTCCCCTTAGGGAAGCTCAGTATTTACAACTGAAAACCATGGAAATTCTCTATAGTCCTTCATTTTGACAGAATTTTATACAATCTTACTTATATAAAAAAATTATTGAATACAATTTAAATAATTGTTTATACTATTCATTAAGTAAAACATGTTATAGTGTTATATAAATTACTATAAATCTTCATAAAATGTTATAATATTCTATAAATTAATCAGTCTCATGTACATGACGGAATTGTTGGGTGCAAAATTGACATAGTGGAAGTGTTTGGTGCAAAATGTATATCACGGAACACGTTGGACATGAAAAGTGTGAACCAACGACTCCGTATTTGTTCGGTGCATTTCTATAAATTACTCTCATGTATATGACCGAATTGTTGTGTGAAAAATGTCTATGACGAAAATGTTGGGTGCAAAATGTATTTCACAGGACAGGGTGGCCATAAAAAATGAAAAAATTGAACCCGCGACTTTGCCAACCCACCACTCCATAATTTTTGGGTTACATTGGTTATGCATTGAATATTTCATGTACTATCAAACTTAGATCCTAGGAACCTTTGTTCATGTACCAGACATTAATAATTTTTGATAAATTTCAAATAAAACTAATTCAGGAATACTAAATTCTGCATGAATACCACGTGTACTGCAACTTGCAGCCTATGAATTTACTCCCCTTCCAGCCTGGCAGGGACTACGTTGCCATGCAACACTTGTTAAAGTGAGGATTGAAGGTGTATGACAATTTTGTATCAAAACTTTTTTTTTCCTCGAGTCAAAGTCATGATGAATTTGAAATTTTAATGGATATTTTAAGTATGTGGATTGATTTGTAATAATGAAAAACTTTAAGAATAAATTTTTATCAATAAATAAAATTTGAATTATATAAAATTTGAATTATTTTAAAATTTGAATTTAATTTAATTTTAAATTTTCAAAAATAAAATATTTTATTATATAATTAATATATAATTAACTTACTTTTTTCCAAATGAAAAATTGCTCAATTATATTATAAAAATATAATTTCTTCTCGAAGACGAGTACAATCAAAGTGTGTTGTGACAGATTAGTAGGCTGGTAGAGTCATTCTCCTTCAATTTGGATAATTCCAATTCAAAGGAGAGTGAGTGTAACCTGAACAAAAACACATAAATTATCCGGAGACATATGTAGAGTAATTCTATGTGAATCAGTCCAAAGCATGAGTCAAGAACTTTGAAATAACCAACAAATATAATGATGGTTATTTGTTGGAATCTTAGAAAATTTTGATGATATGTGAGAGGCCCTCCTTGCCATCCATCTAGTGAGTGTAGGAAAACAATCATGTTTGCTTTTGAAGTGATGATTTGGAGAGGATGTTCGCTTGTCTGTTAAACTCCCAAGAGGTGTGTGTGAAGAGTAGAGTCTTGAAATGGCACTAGAGAAATTTAATTCGGTCCATCCAAGCGAAAAGGTGTATCAAATGTGGATCGCCACTACAATTCAACCAATCTATTATGACTTTTGAGTCACCAATCAGATGGATGTTTTCTATATTGAGTCTCCTTGCCAAGTGAAGGGTGGCCTAGGAACCCAACAATTCTTCTCTAGTGTTGGTGCCCGGGCCAAAGCTGAATGTCCATTTGTAGATGGAATTTTCAGTCAATCTGATCAATCCCCCTGCACCACACAGAGCACCATTATGTTGGGCTGCACCATCGAACCAACCTTTGATAAGGTTGTCAGCAATGTACGGGTTAATAAATACTTTAGTTTTCTATTTAGATGGGTGAATATCTCACCAAAGTTGATGCATGCCAAGAGCTCTGTAAGCAACAGAGTTGTTGGAGGGTGTAGATTTCTAAAAAATCAAAGAGTTTCGGGGCAACCAAATATGACAAATAACCATCGGAGGTAGAAGCTTGTGTGCACGATCGCTTGAACGCTAGTTGACGAAGCAATCTGCGATGGAGATCCCTTGCCAGGTAGTTGTGAGCTATCGATCAAGGCTGATAAAGTTCCATACTTTTTCGCAAATTCGCAATGAATGAAAATATGCGACACTATTTCTTCATCTTTGTAACATAGCTGGCAGATGTTCGGGCTGTTCTAGCCTTTCCTGAGCAAATTATCCCAAGTGGAAATTTTATTTTTATCCACTAGCCAAGTGAATAATTTCACTTTTAATGGAATTTTTCATTTCCAAAGACCCTTGCTCCAGCCTGTGATGTTGGGGATGTTTGCAGAGTTTAAAATAGTTGAGTAAATATTTGAGACAAAAATGCATCCGGTGTTGTCTCCGCCGGTCCAAAGAAGGTGATCCATTCTGTTGAGTAAGAAAACTCTAGCATTGATGAGAGACCCACATAATTTTGTCCATTCCATCATTAATTCGCCAGTAAGTTCAAGAGTGTTGCTTGAAATCCATCCAACAATCGAAGTACCCAGCAGATTGTGGTTTGATGCTTGGTATAAAAAGTGTATGCCCTTGCTGTGAAGATGTGCCAAAAGGAATGGGGAAAGGAATGATGACAAGCCGAGTCCCATAATACATTCAGAACCAAGAGTAATGGAGCAGCCATAACCAGGGTGCTAGTTGATCCAATCTCTAATCCAGTGTGTTGATTTATTCAATATCCTCCATGTCTGTGAGGTTTCTCTAGGAATTATAGGGGACCAGAAAAGCCAAGTCTCAACTGTGATGGATGGAAAATATTTGTCTTTGATCACCATGCTCCAAATGCTTGTTGAAGTAAGAGCTCTCCAAAGGGTATTGGTAGCCAATGCCGAATTGAATTTGAATAGGTTTCAAAGCCCCAACCCCCTTTGTTTTTTGGAGTTGCTAACGTTTCCCAATTATAGAGGTGTTGCATGCATTTTTCTTGGCATCCTGACCAGAGAAAGTTAAAAGTCAATTTCCTGAGTTTTTCCAGGACTGCCAGGGTAATGGCAGCTAATTCCATCCAATACATTGGTTGTCCTTCAACGGTAGCCTTCAGAAGTGTGTATCTGCCACCAATCGATAACCATTTGTTGCACCATTTGTTCATTTTGTCTTTTTACCTTAGTAAGCAACCATTCCCAATCTGAAGCTTTATGTTGTTATGCTTTAATAAAATAGCCAAGATATTGTAAACCAAGTGGTAGATGCAAAAATTTATGTGGGAAGAAGGCCTTAAGTGAGTCTAAAACCTATTCAGTGATATTAGCATGGTGGAAGGTAGTCTTATTCCAGTTTACATGAAGGCTGGAGGCTGCGCAAAAAAGGTTCAAGAGGTCATTGATTTCATGCCATTCTTGTAGGTTATCCTTTGTCATAATAAGAACATCGTCGACGAAGAGAAGATGAATGATCTTGACCAATCTAGAGACTTTGATCCTTGTGATTTTACCATCTTCCTGACTCTTTTTCAGTAGGAGGCTTAATCCTTCCATAGTCAAGATGAAGAGAAGTGGGCACAACGAACTACCCTGACGCAAGCCTCTTTCATTGCGGAAAAAAGAAGATGGCTCGCCATTAATCAACACAAAAATGGATGCACTAGTGACACAACTCATGATCCAAGCAATAATGGAGTGGTAGAAACCCATTTGGGTTAAGATAAGTTGGAGAAAGTCCTCGTCAATGCAGTTAAAGGATTTCTTTAGATCAAGTTTAATGATAAGAGCTTTGGATTTTTTGTGATGGATGTTGTGGAGGCATTCTTGAGTAGTGCCAATGGTTTCCATAATTTGTTGGCCCTTTAGGATGTTGGATCATGTTGTCATTGATGCCAATGATTTGATTACTTGGGAGATTGTTGGATCATATGTCATTGATGTAAATGGTTTGGTTTGATTGATGTCATTGGTTGATGTCAAGTAATTGATTGATATGATTCCCTTGATGAGAATGTTATATGTC
>ML778196.1:1523490-1551702 GCA_009831015.1 Picea engelmannii | reverse complement strand
AATTTCTTTCATGGTAAATTATTATACAAGTTAAAAGTAGGTTTAGATGTAACACATTTATCTTAATTAATCTATCATCATTTAAAAAAATAATGTAAATTTAAAATTATATATATATATATATATATATATATATATAATAAAATAAATGTTCCAAAATTGTTTTGTTTTATTAGGGTGAAATTTCAAATTATTGACCAACATTTCAAAATTGTAATTTTTAAAATATATTTATCTCTTTTTCATTTCAGTAATAATATTTAGCCATTTCCAAAAGTAAAATTTCAAGCCATTCAAAAATACGTAGAAATTATAAAACTTTTTTGTTAGTGTGTTTAAATGATTTTAGCATCTTCTCCTTCAGACTTTATCCATGTGAGAGATGCTATGGATATCGAAGCAATTGGGGTTTTGTGAATAAATATCTTTTGGAAGGAAATTTATAACTCTCAGATTTGTGGATAAATCATTTTTATTTTTATTTTTAACGCTAGTACTAATTAGTTCAATACGGAACAACTATATTAAAATATACAAAATAGTTGTTGTATGATGTCTCCCGGAGCGCATTGATCTTAATTGGCTTTTGTCAATTCAATATATTGTTCTTTTGGCAGGTTATTGAAGAGCTCGTGATGACCTTCAAATCCGTAATTATTAATAACCTTCCCCTGGAAGCAAAGGCCATCACCAGATTTTCCCTTTCATAAGCTACAGGGAAGAAACAACAAACAACTGATTAGCCATTACGTTTGGCCCGAGTGTATATTTATTAAAATAAAAATAACATGAAAGTTAAATGATCATAATAAATTGTGTTTGCAGTTACCTTTAAAAATTCCTTTGAGCTTAAGAAGCCAAGGCCGCTGCTAGCAATGTCACTGTGTTCTTCATCGGATATGTTAAATTTTAGAGGTGTAATCGTAGCATCTATGCCAATGTCCGTGTTTTCCACTTTAAAGTGAATAAATGCACAAAGCAGAAGTCAATTTGTCGTTTCCTGAATCGGTATCATTCTCTTTGTCATTTTGAAGCTCAGTGGAAATATCTACTCTTATATTCCCTCTCTCCGTGAATTCGATAGCATTGTCTACCTGATAAACAAGTGGTTTGACACGATCAATTAAAAATATCATATGTCAGAGAAGCTGGGGAAATGGCGTTGTCTGTCCAGTAGATAAAAATGCAGTGAAATAAATATGTATGGATTGGGATTGATTAAGTGGGTTTCATGGTTTTCTGAGATTAAATTAATTAGTTGACCCAAATCTTTTTGGCCATGGTGGAACCATAATCAAATCATAATACTGGGTGAAACCATAAGCAATTACCAAATTCCAGTGAAACCATAATCAATTACTGAAGTGGATATCATGAAGAAATAATGCCCAGAGAATGCTGCATTTTTAATCCTTCTGTGTGCTTAATTGAAACTGGTTAAGAACCATAATCAATTCCTGAAGTGAATATCATGCAGAAATAATGCCCAGAGAATGTTGCATTTTTAATCCTTTTGTGTGCTTAATTAAAACTGGATAAGAACAATAATCAATTCCTGAAGTGACTATCATGCAAAAATAATGCCCAGAGAATGCTGCATTTTTAATCCCTCTGTGTGCTTAATTGAAACTGGTTAAGAATCATAATCAATTCCTGAAGTGAATATCATGCCCAGAGAATGCTGCATTTTTAATCTCTAATGCCCAGAGAATGCTGCATTTTTAATCTCTCTGTGTGCTTAATTGAAACTGGTTAAGATTAGAAAAAAAGAGCTTACAATGTTGAGTAAAACGTGAAGAATCTTAATTTCATCTCCTATAACACTCCTATAACACTCCTGGGAAAGTTTTCGTGGCCCGAAAAGATAAGTCGAAGACCCTTGGAAGTGGCAGTGAGCTTCAGAAAAATTTCAGCGACATGAATGTGCTTTGGGAGTAGAATTGTATTAGAGTTCAAGCGAAGGCCATCGTTTTCCAACCTTGAAAAGTCAGATACCTCATCCATAAGACCGGATATAACTTTGTTGCTTCTTTGCATCATTCCCACTATGTATTTCTCACCTTCATCAAGAGTTGACTCCACGAGTAAAGAACTAAGAGCCCCAATTGCCCGCAATGGCGTCCTCATCACGTGGTTTATGACCGTAGTTAAATCATTTCGGGCTTGCTTGGAAAATTCGAGAGAAATGATTTGTTGTTTCAAGTCTTCTCTAGCTATCAACGACTCCTCCATAACATGTAGTGTAATAATCACCTTTCCAAATCAATTTTTTTATCATCAGAAACTGGAATACAAATACTAATGTAGTAGAGACTATAAGAAAGGATAAGATATGGATTGAACCTGGTCCACTGCAGCTTGGACTATTGTCGTTTCACGTATGCCCCAGTTCAATTTTACCTTCCTGGGAACAACTAACACTATGACTGCGAACACGCTCGAACTTTAAGCTCTGTGTCTCTTAGTGGCTACACTCGTTGCTTGCCATCTTCTTCTTATGAAATTGCAAAGAGGTGTCAAGCAACTGAGTAATACATGCATTGTGAATTCGAAACAGTGAGGCAGAGAGGAGCTTCACTCCTCTTGCCCATGGCGTCTCCCCGTTGATCTATTCTGTAGTAGCCATGTAACCCAGTAAACGCAACCTACCCCTCGAGTTTAATTTCAGAAAAGTCTAGCACCGAAACTACGGATCGGTAAAATAAGGAAATGCGAGTAGTCAGTCTATTGTTCCAGTATGGCCGCCATCCTTCCCCCATTAGCGAGTCCTTCCTCTTTTTCACAGTCTTCACTCATCAATTCTCCAACTCTATCCCTCTTCCACAACCCTTTTTCCAAAATGCTAGCTGCTAATCTCCTCGGATTCCAACAAGTGGATCGCAGTCGCACGGCATTTAGTTTGGCCGTAAGAAGCAGTTTTGAGTGGGAGAACTCTAGAAGGTTCGAAAGGAGGATTGGGATCGGTGGATCACAGTACAGATCTCCCCAGAAGGTTCGAGAAGGGCATATTGTGTGTGCATTTGGCGATACACATAAATTCGAGTCGGAATTTTTGTAAGCCGACATATGAAAAATATACAGTCGGTTTCAAATTTGAGGAAGCCTGTATCCACATTCTTGACAGCTGGAGTAAATGGCGTAAATACAAGGTCGGTGGAGGTGTAAAGACAAAGTCGATTTCAAATTTAAAGAAACCTGTACTAAGCCACATGAAAATTCTTGACAGGTGAGGAAAGGGAGGAAATGCTTGACAGTTGGAGGTACAAGGTAGTTGACAACTACAAGTTATATGTGGATATATGTGGTGGTTTTGGAAAACCTGTCTACAAAACCTATCACTAAATATAATTCTGCATAATCAAACTTTAAGGTGGCAACTTCATCTTATTATTTTTGGTTATCATGTTATAATGGAAAAATATGCCATATTTAATTAGTTGAAATTTTTGAATTAGATTATGTTTTTCTAAAAGATTATATTTCTCTAAAATGTAATAGTAAATGTTTTTCATTTGTTTAATATTTCAACTTGGAATATTCATTCTTATAAGCAAGAGGATCTCCTATCCTTTCAAATTGAATGCGTGTTAGCTCTCCAAACCATCTTTCTCAGAAATTGTTACAACTGTGTGGTCGGATCCTACTCTACAACATGAACCGAATATACAATCTTGTCTTCTTAAGAAATTGAAAGTGTTAAAAGCCTGCATTAAAGGATGGGATGTGAATCACAAAGTCTTACAAAGACTTCAAGAGCTGGAACACGGGCTATATGAGCACCAACACTCCATTTCTTTGACAAATCAAACTAGGATCCATCTCCAACTATACGAGCAACTAGAAACAGAAAGAAATAAGATCCTTCTCGCAGAAGAGTCTCTCTGGAGACAAAGAAGCAAAGCTACTTGGGTAAAGTCTGGAGATCTAAATACCAAGTTTTTCCATTCTTTTGCCTCCTCCTCCAGGAATAACAAACATATTTGGGACATTATAGATGAAACTGGTAACAAACACAGCACTCAACAAGACATAAAAGCAACAACCTCTATTTATTTCACAAACTTCTACAAGGCCAGAACATAGGTACTTCTTTCCACCCAAGTTGATGTGGAAAAACTCTACCCACAATCTGTAACAGCAAAGGAGAACTCTCTATTGAACATACCTTGCAACATTCAATAAGTAAATGCAGCCCTCAAATCCTTCTCTAAGGATAAAATTCCAGGCCCTGATGACTGAACAGTTGAATTTTATCTGCATTTTTTCGATTTGGTGGGGTCGGACTTACTATATCTTGTAGAAGACTCTCAACAACAAGGTAAGGTACTCGGGGCTCTAAATTCTACCTTCTTAACTCTTATTTCGAAATATAGCCATCCAACTTCTTTTGGATATTACAGGTCGATCGCACTTTGTAATCTTTGCTATAAATTCATCACAAAGATCATTGCTAACCGAGTCAAACCTATCCTCTCCCGCCTCTTGTCTAGAGAACAATTAGGCTTCCTAAAGGGCCAACAAATTATGGACACCATTGGCACTGCCCAAGAATGCCTCCACAGCATCCATCACAAAAAATCCAAAGCTCTTATCATTAAACTTGATCTAAAGAAAGCCTTTAACTACATTGACTAGGACTTTCTCCAACTTATCTTAACCCAAATGGGTTTCTACCACTCCATTATTGCTTGGATCATGAGTTGTGTCACTAGTGCATCCATTGTTGTGTTGATTAATGGTGAGCCATCTTCTTTTTTCTGCAATGAAAGAGGCTTGCATCAGGGTTGTTCGTTGTCCCCACTTCTCTTCATATTGACTATGGAAGGATTAAGCCTCCTACTGAAAAAGAGTCAGGAATATGGTAAAATCACAAGGATCAAAGTCTCCAAATTGGTCAAGATCATTCATCTTCTCTTCGCCGACGATGTTCTTATTATGACAAAGGATAACCTATAAGAATGGCATGAAATCAATGACCTCTTGAACCTTTTTTGCGCAGCCTCCAACCTTCATAAAAACTGGAATACGACTACCTTCCACCATACTAATATCACTGAACAGGTTTTAGACTCACTTAAGGCCTTCTTCCCACATAAATTTGTGCATCTATCACTTGGTTTACAATATCTTGGCTATTTTATTAAAGCATAACAACATAAAGCTTCAGATTGGGAATGGTTGCTTACTAAGGTAAAAAACAAAATGAACAAATGGTTATCGATTGGTGGCAGATACACACTTCTGAAGGCTACCATTGAAGGACAACATTGGATGGCATTGGCCTGACAGTCCTGGAAAAACTCAAGAAATTGACTTCTAACTTTCTCTGGTCGAGATGCCAGGAAAAATGCATGCAACACCTCTATAATTGGGAAGCCTTAGCAACTCTAGAAAACAAAGGAGGTTGGGGCTTCAAAACCTCTTCAAATTCAATTCGACATTGGCTGCCAATACCCCTTGGAGAGCTCTTACTTCAACAATCATTTAGAGTATGGTGATCAAAGACAAATATTTTCCATCCATCACATTTGAGACCTGGATTTTCTCATCCCCTATAATTCCTAGAGAAACCTCATAGACATGGAGGATATTGAATAAATCAACACACTGGATTAGAGATTGGATCAACTGGTACCCTGGTTATGGTCGCTCCATTACTCTTGGTTCTGAACATATTCTGGGACTCGGCTTGTCATCATTCCTTTCCCCATTCCTTTTGGCACATCTTCACAGCAAGGGAATACACTTTTTATACCAAGAATCAAACCACAATCTGCTGGGTACTTCGACTGTCGAATGGATTTCGAGCAACACTCTTGAAATTACTGGCGAATTAATGATGGAATGGACAAAATTATGTGGGTCTCTCATCAGCGCTAGATTTTTCTTACTCAACATAATGGATCGCCTTCTTTGGATCGGCGGAGACAGCACCGGACGCATTTTTGTCTCAAATATTTACTCAACTATTTTAAACTCTGCAAACATCCCTAACATCACAGGCTGGAGCAAGGGTCTTTGGAAATGGAAAATTCCATTAAAAGTGAAATTATTCACCTGGCTAGTGGATAAAAATTAAATTTCCACTTGGGATAATTTGCTCAGGAAAGGCTAGAACAGCCTGAACATCTGCCAGCGATGTTACAAATATGAAGAAATAGTGTCGCATCTTTTCATTCATTGCGAATTTGCGAAAAAGTATGGAACTTTATCAGCCGTGACCGACAGCTCACAACTAGATGGCAAGGGATCTCCATTGCAAATTGCTTTGTCATCTAGCGTTCAAGCGAGCGTGCACACAAGCTTCTACCTCCGGTGGTTATTTGGCATATTTGGCTTCCCCAAAACTCTTTGATTTTTTAGAACTCTACACCCTCCAACAACTCTGTTGCTTACAGAGCTCTTGGCATGCATCAGCTTTGGTGAGATATTCACCCATCTAAATAGAAAACTAAAGTATTTATTAACCCATACATTGCTGACAACCTTATCAAAGGTTAGTTCGATGGCGCAGCCCAACACAATGGTGCTCTATGTGGTGCAGGGGGATTGATCAGATTGACTGAAAATTCCATCTACAAATGGACATTCAGCTATGGCCCGGGCACCAACACTAGAGCAGAATTGTTGGGTGCCTAGGCCACCCTTCACTTGGCAAGGAGACTCAATATAAAAAACATCTATCTGATTGGTGACTCTAAAGTCATAATATATTGGTTGAATTGTAGTGGCAATCTACATTTGATACACCTCTTCGCTTGGATGGACCAAATTAAATTTCTCCGGTGCTATTTCAAGACTCTACTCTTCACACACACACCTCGAGAGTTTAACAGACAAGCGAACATCCTCTCCAAAGCATCACTTCAAAAGCAAACATGACTATTTTCCTACACTCACTGGATGGATGGCCAAGAGGGCCTCTCACATATTATCAAAATTTTCTAAGATTCCAGCAAATAGCCATCATTATATTTGTCGGTTATTTCACAATTCTTGACTCATGCTTTGGACTGATTCAAGTGGAATTACTCTACATATGTCTCCGGATAATTTATGTCTTTTTGTTCAGGTTACACTCACTCTCCTCTGAATTGGAATTATCCAAATGGAAGGAGAATGACTCTACCAGCCTACTAATCTGTCACAACACACTTTGATTGTACTTGTCTTCGAGAACAAATTATATTTTTATAATATAATTGAGCAATTTTTCATTTGGAAAAAAGTAAGTTAATTATATATTAATTATATAATAAAATATTTTATTTTTGAAAAATTAAAATTTTAAAATAATTCAAATTTTATTCATTGATAAAAATTTATTCTTAAAGTTTTGTTTTATTACAAATTAATCCACATACTTAAAATATCCATTAAAATTTCAAATTCATCATGACTTTGACTCAAGGAAAAAAAAAGTTTTGATACAAAATTGTCATACACCTTCAATCCTCACTTTAACAAGTGTTTCATGGCAGCGTAGTACCTGCCAGGCTGGAAGGGGAGTAAATTCATGGGCCGCAAGTTGTAGTACATGTGGTATTCATGCAGAATTTAGTATTCCTAAATTAGTTTTATTTGAAATTTATAAAAAATTATTAATGTCTGGTACATGAACGAAGGTTCCTAGGATCTAAGTTTGATAGTACATGAAATCTTCAATGCATAACCAATGTAACCCAAAAATTACGGAGTGGCGGATTGGCAAAGTCGCGGGTTCACTTTTTTCATTTTTTATGGCCACCTTGTCCCGTGAAATACATTTTGCACCCAACATTTTCGTCATAGACATTTTGCATGCAACAATTCGTTCATATACCTGAAAGTAATTTATAGAAATGCACCGAACAAATACGGAGTCGCGGTTTCACACTTTTCATGTCCAACGTGTTCTGTGATATGGATTTTGCACCAAACACTTCCACTATGTCAATTTTGCACCCAACAATTATGTCATGTACATGAGACTAATTAATTTATAGAATATTATAACATTTTATGAAGATTTATAGTAATTTATATAACGCTATAACATGTTTTACTTAATGAATAGTATAAACAATTATTTAAATTGTATTCAATAATTTTTTTTTATAAGTAAGATTGTATAAAAGTCTGTCAAAATGAAGGACTACAAAGAATTTCCATGGTTTCCAGTTGTAAATATTGAGCTTCCCTAAAGGGAAACCAGCTCAGCCAGCCAAACTGCTTCATAACTGAAGTCTAGACTGTTACTGACGCAAAAAGAGTTCAAAACTTTATCTCGTAAGTGTGGTCGTTATAACTGTGGAAAGTGTAGACAACATAACTATAAAAACAATGGACAAATGCATGAAAGGTCGGCATGCACATGAGAAAACAACAAAGAAAAACAAGAGACAAATCACCGGTATGGTTTGTAGTGCGGCGACGTGGCCATGCAGAAAGCGCCAAATGTCGTGTCCCCAAGAGGAGGAGGCTCCTCCTCGATTGGTGTCTGGTCCAGTTGCATGGCGTTCTTCATCTGTGATGGCACGTGCTCTTCCTTTTGGACGTCCTCTGGTTGTGATGGAAGCCTATGCTCCTCGCGGTCTGCCTCTGCGTGGAACAAAGTTTCCAGTGCCAACACTAGTGCAGAGGTTGCTGGTGGTTGGGTTGTTGTTGCTTGGCCTGTCTTTGGTGGGAGGTGATGAGCACCCTGTAACGCGGAGAACAACTGCAGGAGTTGAGAGGATTTTTTGTCCAGGGTCTTTAGGCGGAACCGAAGGTCGTCCATGTTGCGATGTAGGTCGAATACCAGGCTCTGCACGAGTGAAAGGCCTGTTTTCCACTCACATTCTGGGTCAGTGTTGGAACCAACTCAAGATTGGGGTTTCCGTCGCGAATTTTGACTGGCTTCCGGACCATCCATCTGAAATTGGGCGTCATGAGGCTGGTCCTGAAGAGACTGGGTGGTCGGAGAGTTGGGAGGATCCAAAGGGCCTGGGTGTGAAACAGATGTCGAATTGCGTAAAGGTCCTGAGTTGTAGCCAAGTGAGGGCCCTGAGCAGTCCATCCCCTCCATTATTTTGGCAAGGAATGTAGCAAGGGGCGGGAGAGAAGTGGGAATTTGAGTCGATTGTGTCAGGGACGAGGACGAATTGGTTGAAGAGGAGGAGGATAGCAGTGAGGGAGCAGGCTGGGGACGGAGGACCAGGCGAGGCCGGTTTGGCTGGTAGGTTGACCCGCGTTTCAACTTCCCTCGTAGCCGAGGCATCTCTGGGATAATGGGAGAGAGAAAATGTGCCAACAACAGAGCAGGAGAGGACAAAAGTAGAGCAGGGAAAGGTTGGCAGGAGGCCAAGCTCTGAGAAGAAAAACCAGGAAAGAATAGGCCATCTGGAACCGTTGGAGCAATTGAAATAGGCTAGGGATCTAGCGAGGTTCCATAAATGATTGCACACATAGAGTAAAGGCCCAACAAGGTTCGTCAAAAGGATGTGAAGGCAGAGCAGGGCACACTGAGAGTAATGGTGCCCTGCCTTGAGTGAGCTAAAGTTAAAGTCATGAGACACGTGGGAAGGAAGTTGAAGTACATGGGTGCGTGGGAAAAAACCAGAAAAAATAGTGGTAATGTCTATTACATAGGTTTGTTGACAAAAAGCACCAAAAAAATTAGCATTCCTGGCTTATTTTGTTTAAAAGAAGGGATCGTGGACATAATAGAAATTGAAATTTATGAAATGGAAGGTTCCTGGACAACATAATTTATACACAAAATATGTTATTTTACAAAGCAGAGCCCTCATTCAATACTTAGCCAGTTTTTGGATGGCAGGTTCTCGGGATGTCGGGCTCAAAATTGGGCTTTTGTTCTTTCGTTCCCTACAAAAAGCATCAATATTTTTGTGATATACAAACTAAAAATCGGACTTGCAGACTATTAGAATTTTAAATCCCCAAGGCAAAAACCACAAAAAAATAGTAGTAACATCTGTTACATAGGTTCGTGGAGAAGTGTTTGGTGAAAAATTGACATAGGTTCGTGAATGCTACTTGACATACAAATTGACATACTAATTCGCGAATTAGTTTTCTTTAAAACAAGGGCTAGTGGATACAAAAGAAATTGAAATTTATCAAGTTATAGGTTCCTGGACAACATAAATTATACATATGAAATATGTAATTTTATAAAGTACATGGACGGAAGCTTGATTTCGGGTTGTCTGGGTGTTGGGATGAAAATTGGGCTTCTGTTGTTGTGTGGCCTACAAATAGCACCAAGAATTCCGTGATATACAAATTGACAAGCGGTCTTTTGGACTATTTGAATTTTTGGATCGCGGATTCTCAGGTGGCAGGCTGAAAATCAAATATGTAATTGGGCTGCAAATTGGGGTTCTGTTGTTCTGTGGCCTACAAAAATCAAATATGTAATTTGATTAAGTAGATATATAGAGCATGCATGGAAGCTTCATTCCGAGTTGTCGGGGTTGCGGGCTGAAAATTGGGCTTCTGTTGTTCCGTGCCCTACAAATAGCACCGAGAGTTCCATGATATACAAATTGACAAGTTGTTTTGCAGACTATTTGAATTTTTGGATCGTGGGTTCTCAGAGTGGCGAGCTGAAAATTGAGCTTCTGATATTCCGTGGTCTACAAATAGCACCTACAGTTTTGTGATATACATCAATCAGACTTGCAGAGTATTTGAATTTCAAGGGGCTCGTGTCGAATAACCAAATTGAAATAATAAACTCAATAACTTATTTTTCTATCAAAATTAGTTTTCCTTTTTACATATGCTGGTGGACAAAAAAAGAAAAAAAAATAGTACTGAGGTCTGTTACATAGGCTGGTGAACATAAGTATGAAAAAAATAGCGTTCCTGAATTAGTTTTCTTTAAAAGAGTGGGTTCTTGACTTAGCTAGTTTTAGGATCGCGAGTTCTCGGGTTGGGGACTTGAAAAGCGGGCTTTTGTTGTTCTGTGTCCTACAAGTAGCACCTAGAGTTCCGTGATATACATATTGACAATTGGACTTGCAGAGTATTTGAATTTGAAGGGGCTCGTGTCGAATAACCAAATTGAAATAATAAACTCAATAACTTATTTTTTCTATCAATAAAATCATTTATAATTAATTAAAACAAGTTTAGCATTCCCGAATTAGTTTTCCTTTTTATATATCCTGGTGGACAAAAAAAAATAAAAATTAGTACTGATGTTTGTTACATAGGCTGGTGAACATAAGTATGAAAAAAACAGTGTTCCCAAATCAGTTTTCTTTAAAAGAGCGGGTTCTTGACTTAGCCAATTTTTTGATCGCGGGTTCTCGGGTTGGGGACCCGAAAATAGGGTTTTTGTTGTTCTGTGTACTACAAATAGCATCAACAGCCCCCCGATATACAAATTGATAATCAGATTTGCAGACTATTTGAATTTTAAGGGGCTCGTGTTCAAAAAATTTAGCATTTGCGAATTAGTTTTCTTTACATAGGTTTTACATATGTTGGTAGAGAAAATGACAAAAAGTGTAGTAACAATGTCTGTTACATAGAGTGGTCGGCAAAAGGACCAAATAAATAGCATTCCCGAATTAGTTTTCTTTAAGACCATAAACTATACATAGAAAATACGTAATTGTCTATACATACTGTCTATAAAAATCTAGGAACACATAAAAGCAGAAAAAAAAAACTAGCATTTCCGAATTAGAGGATGGACGAAACCCTCATTCGATAATTCGCTAGTTTTTGGATTGCGGGTTCTTGGGCTGGGGACCTGAAAATCGAAATTTTTTTGTTCCATGTCCTGCAAATAGCATCGAGAGTTCCATGATATACAAATTGACAATGGGACCTGCGAACTATTTGAATTTTAAGGGGCTCGTGTCCCAAAAATTTAGCATTCGCAAATTAGTTTTCTTTATATAGGTTTTACATACGGTGGTGGAAAAAATCACAAAGAATATAGTGCCAATGTCTGTTACATAGGGCGGTGGAGAAAATGACCAAATAAATAGCATTCCCGAATTAGTTTTCTTTAAAACAGGGGCTCGTGGATACACGAAATTGAAATGTATCAAATTATAGGTTCCTGGAGAGTATAAATTATTCTTTAAAACATGGACTCATTGACACAAGAAATTGAAATTTATGAAATTATAGGTTCCTGGAGACCATTTCCGAATTAGAGCATGGACGAAACCCTCATTCGATACTTAGCTAGTTTTTGGATCGTGGGTTCTCGGGTTGGGGACCTGAAAATCGAGCTTATGTTGTTCCATGTGCTGCAAATAGCATCGAGAGTTCCATGATATACAAATTGACGATGGGGCCTCTGGACTATTTCAATTTTAAGAGGCTCGTGTCCCAAAAATTTAACATTCGCGAATTAGTTTTCTTTACATACGTCTTACATACGGTGGTGGACAAAGGCACAAAAAAAATAGTGCCAATTTCTTTTACATAGGGCGGTGGAAAAAATGACCAAATAAATAGCATTTCTGAATTAGTTTTCTTTAAAACAGGGGCTCGTGGATACAAGAAATTGAAATGTGTCAAATTATAGGTTCCTGGAGAGCATAAATTATACATAGCAAATATGCAACTTTTTAAAGTAGATATTTATTTTTATACATACAAAATATGCACTTTTATAAATTATGGGGATGAGATTTTATAGAGCATGCACAGAGCCCTCATTCCATACTTGCACGAGCCCTGATTCGATACTTAGGCAAATTTTGGATCGCGATTTGTGGAGCTGGCGAACTGAATATTGGGCATCTATTGTTCCATGGCCTACAAAGAGCACCCACAGTTCCGTTATATACAAATTGATAAGCGGACTTGCGGACTATTTTAATTTTAAGGGCCTTTGTGGAAAAAGTATGAAGGACAGGTGGTCAAGATGCAAGAAATGGCATACTCTCTACATGATTGAGTACAAAAAAAGTAGTGAATGTACAATTTTATGACATTTATATAAAAAATAATGAAACATGTTACATATTCCTGGAAATTTAAAGAAACACACACACACACACACACACACACACACACACACACACACACATATATACACATGATATCTCAAATTTGAGTCAACGATTTATTTCATACTTTATTTTGAAAATTACCAGGCAGGAGAAAATATGCATAGGAAAAAAAGAGAACTGAGATAAAATAAACAGAATGACTTCACATTCATCATAGTTGAAGATAAAAATATAGGAACACGTAAATATATAAGGATATAAAAGAATAATTTTGTTTGGAATATATGAAAAAATAATAGTTTGTAAATGGAAATGTAAATGTGTTTTTCATATAGACTGGTATTGGGGCTCCCACGTACCATAACAGAAATATGTACAAGAAATAGGACTGTGGAAAGAAGTTGGACACGGTACAATGTAATACTCGAAAAGTAGAAATGGGAAGATCATTTTTTGGCTATAGATTTATACTCAGAAAAGTTGGAATAACTGGACTGATAAAGAAAGAAGTATGCATTTCCCTGTTGGATTTCGTCAGTGACCCAGTTCAAGTTCTCTTCAATATAGCTTCTCAAGGGGGCGACGTTGATGTCATTGCGGATTTTAATGTTGAAAAATTCATTTTCTAATTCGCTTAGATCAATTGAAAGTTTACCCAAAACTTCATCAATGTCTCCATTCTGTACGGAATACCGGACTAGCCAGTTTTCCACCTCTTCTTCATGATATTCAAGAATCCTAAAAAAAAAATTCTAAAGACAAGGCCTTCAAATTATCAACTTGTTTATCAAAATATTTATTGGTTGAGGCCAGTGAGTTGAGGATTAAGTTGGGGTCCTAGAAGCCGTTTGTCTTTCCTGCTAAGTGTATTTTTGTGAGATTTGTGAATAATGCTTCTTTCTTTGATATTACTTGCTCACATGATTGGATGATGAGATACAGGTTCTTCACTTTATCTTTCTAGCATGCTTCTAATTGAGTGAGCCATTTATTGGAAGGGAGATCATGTTGTCTTCTTCTCGTCTCTGGCATGTTGTTGACATGAAAGGAAAAAGGTATGATCGTGTGCACATAGAAAGTTTCTTCATTTTTTAAATCTGTCTGCAGAAGTAGGAGCAATTTATGTGCCCTGCTCCCCAGGGAATCAATATTTTGTGATGTTTCCCAAGCCTTAGTAATCAATTCCATTCTTTTGTTGATATTTTTCTCGACATATCCTCTACAGGATGCAAAGAATATGGAGGACCCTTTTAGATTTGTTGCAGGGGTGCACGTAGTAGTAGGCATGGCTATTCCCAAAGAACTGTGAATCAATAGCATAGGAAACAAAGCTTCCTCTAATTCCTTAATCCGGTTCTTTAGCCTGGCATTTTCAGTTTCAATGACTCCAACAGAATCATGAAGAGCATCTCTGGTTGCCATGTGAAGTTGAGAGATTTTGGACATCTACATATTGGCAAGGTCAAGTTCTGAACGATGCTTTCTTTTCTTATTTTTTACATCTCTTTTTTCAATGATTATTTTTTTTGATTTGGATTAAAAAACAACACTCTGGAATACGAAGGATTCATCTTCATAAAAAATTAGGGTATCAACCATGTCCATTGAGAAGGTATGTTGAACTGCGTCTCCGGGTTGATCAAGGTTGCATAATATGATTTCCAAATCAGCATCAAGATCCATGTTTTCACTGTAAATTTCTGCATGGGAATCTTGTGAGGAAGATGTTCATTGTATCTCTACAAGACTGTTGTAGAGTTGGTGCTAGTACTTTATGAAAATGTTGGCTTTATCTAGATGCTGCTTGAAATGAAGAAATGGAGGGGACAATATAACCCCCCCGGAAACATTGCTTCAATGCGTGCGAATGCAAAATCTCCTCATTAATGACAATATCTATGTGTGATGTATGATGATCTGTTAGAAGAAAAACTTAATTATTACATACTTAGAAGTGAAAAGGTGGCAGTTACGACGAAGAACATTTAAGGATTGGAGGTTTCGTGAACAAACTAAGTTGGCAGCGTACGAATGACAATCCATGGTATTTGAAATTAAGACTAGGAAGATATTCGAGGTTTCGTGAAGGATGCAAGATGGTGGCGTGCGAATGACATTCCATGGCATTTGAAATTAAGACTGGGAAGGGATAAGAAAAACCCTCGAAAAAATTGCATTGATGGTAGAACTTCTCGAGCCTTGCGTGCATCAATGACAGCTTAGATGGTGTCTGCATGATGACCTATTAGAATTAAAGATTTATAAAGAAGACATATATATATACATAAACACTATTTCTTATTATGCACACATGCGAAGGTGATGGGCATGGGGAAGAGCAAGCAAGGAAGGAATGGCCAAGTCTGAAAGTGCATGGTGAAACAACTGAGTGTTCAATGCTGAAACTGCATGAGTTAGAATTGTTCAGCTAACCAAACCAAAGGGATCGGTTCGACTCCCAATGCATATTTCATAATTCATGTGCAACACCAACTCTGCGGTTACCAGATCAATATGTGTAGAAATGAGGCAAAACTAAAAATGTACCTTCATAAAGTATGGACATGAGATTTTATAGATCATGTACGGATGTCATTCCATGCTTTTCCACTTTCGGGATCGCGGGTTCTCAGGCGGGCGAGCTCAAAAAAATGACTCTATTGTTTAGTGTTCTACAAATAGAACACACAGTTCTCCGATATACAAATACACAAGCGGACTTGCGGATTGGTTGACATTTTATAGACCATTCACAGTTTCTGGATCGTGGGTTCTCAGGCTGGCAGGGTAAAAAATGGGGCTCTATTGCTTGGTGACTTACAAATAGCTTATGATAATAAACTGACAAGCGGATTTGCGGGTTGGCAGGCTCAACATTCTACTCCAGGGATGGCGGGCTCCCAGAAATGAGCAATACATACCAAAGATGCACAGATCCCTTATTCTATATTTAGCCACTCATTTGGATCGCGGACTTGGCTCCGTCCGACTCCCAATGCATATTTCATAATTCATGTGCAACGCCAACTCTGTGGTTACTAGATTAGTGTGTGTAGAAACTAGGCAAAACTAAATATGTACCTTTATAAAGTATCGACATAAGATTATATACACAATGTACCCATATCACATTCCATACTTGTGGGTTCTCGGGTGGGAGGGGTACAAAAAAAGGTCTCTATTGTTTCGTGTTCTACAAATAGCACATACAGTTCCGCGATATACAAATTGACAAGCAGACTTGCAAGCTGGTTGAGATTTTATAGACCATGTACAGTTTATGGATTGCGGGTTCTCAGGATGTTGGGGATAAAAACAGGCCTCTATTTTTCGGTGCCTTACAAATAGCTTATGATAATAAATTGACAAGCGGATTTGTGGGTTGGTCGACTCAACATTTGTCAATTAACAAGCGAATTTGCGAGTTGGTAGGCTGAACATTCTACTTCTACTGATTTCCGCAATATACAAATTGACAGACTCCAGGGTTGGTTCGCTCCCACAAACGAGCACTATGTACCAAATATGCACAGATCCCTTATTCCATACCTAGCCACTTATTTGATCGCGCACTTGCGGGTTGCACATTCTGCCTCTAATGTTCTGTGTCCTACAAATAGCCATCATAGTTGTGCGATATACAAATTGACAAGTGGACTTGCGGTTTGGCTGACTCAACATTGCATCTGTTGGATGGCGAGCATGCAGGGTAGCAGTCTCTACACGCAAAAAAAAAAAAAACTACAAACAAGTTTGACAAACAAAGAGAAAGTCAACGAAAAATTGTTTACTATGGAACACAGGCAGAAAAAGAATGCACATTTTCATTGATTGGTCTACATCTCTGGGTAGGAGTTCTTTGCGTCGTCTAGTTTTCCTATATGTTTCTATCAACAAAAGTACAAATAAAAATGGATATGAACATAAGTTCAGATGTTAAGAAAAAGGCAACTACTATGTACATATACAAAAAAGAAATAGAATAAGATGAATAGAGTCACAAATAGTTTTTGGGAGGATGTACCTTTTTTTTTTTTTTGCACAATGTATATTTTATAATTCGAGTAGAACATCGTCTGTATGCTCACCAGAAAGATGTGTGTAGAAATCAGGGATACATATATGCTTTGAAACATAGAAATATGAGTTTGCAATAAGTTTGATGTATATGTCATAATTCAAGTGCAATACCAATTGTATCATGATTAGGCCAATATGTGTCTAAGACAAACATATTGTATTGAGGAATGGGCACATTGGACCAAACATGGTCAATAAGTGCGTTTTGCAGATGGCATATGTTGTTTGAAAGAAACCAAAGATTGTATTTGCACATGTAGTTTTCCAATTCTTTTGTTCTGACAGTATTTTGTAGCATATCAATATTGAAGTCTCCTACAAGTACAATGGGTCTGTTCATATGGAAATGGGCCAATGCATTAGAAATAACATGCACTATGTTGGAGAATACTACATGGGGAGCAACATACAAATTCAGTATTGCAACTTCTGTTCCATGGGAAAAAAAAATTGCAAGCACCAGTTCAACATTATTTTCTTCGATATGTATATGGTCCAAAATTGGTACATGTTTTTTCACCAGTATCATTACCCCATGTGTAATGTAACTTGATATGCAATTGTGATTTGGGAATTGTTTGTTCTGCATGCATAATTCCATGTGTGTTTCTTGCAAGCACAGAATATCGGATTGCATTATATCATAGTCATTCAGTATATCATCCATGCGTGCATTTAAGTTGTGTTTGTTAAGCGAGAGAATTGATACAGATGAATTTATTTGTATGGATTGGTAGTCATAATTCAGTTGCCATTTTGCGGTGGTCCTCGGTCGTTCCATTTCAATATCAATTTTTTGTTTCACTTTGAAGTTATCTTTTGTGAGAGGACTTAGTAAATACAAGGAGTCCATGCTTCTGACACTGGACAATGTTGTGTATACAAGTCCATGTATCTGAATTCCAGCAGGATGAAATGCAACATTATCAAGTGTTTGTCCTTGTGATCTGTGGATTGTATGTGCACATGCAAGTTTAATCGAAAACTGTTTTCAAATCTTCAGTCGACCTGTCTTTGTTGATGTCGATACTGGCTTCGATATTCGCAAAATAGGTGTCCAATCACTTCCAGTGTTTGAATTATATAGATAAGACAACTTGCTTGCTTGTCACTTGCCTATATGCGGTTCATGGAACTTAATCCAAAGGACATCCACTGTTTTTGTCTTGGTATAGCCTTTCAGTATTCCATCTACACCATTCACCAAGCCATCCTGTGAATCATAGTTGCAGGCATATATTTCAACCAACATTTCTAATTTGAGGACAAGTTGCAAAGGTAAAGTGACTGAATGTTCATGACGTGGCACATTTCCATGGTTGTCTTCTTCCAGGTCAATGGAATTGATGATGATATCATCGCCAGGCATGAGCGACAACATGTGGCTGTTATGCTTTGCAACATCCTTATTTTTGTAGAACAGGTAAGGGAACATTGGTTCTGTTGGTGCAGGCCGTAAGCACCTCAAATTGATATAGGTAAAGTCATCATGTGTTTGGTTGTTTGTGTGCATTCTATTCATAATTACAATGAATGTTTCATCTATTTGGCACATTGTAGTATGAAACTCAAAGCATTTAATATTGTCTCTCTAGAAGTCATGGGTGACTGTTTCCATGTTAACGGTAGGTTGTTAAAATATCAAAGAATCTTGGATGGGATGTCACTGGTAAAGATCCCCATAGAATATCATGTCAATTTTTCCCAAGTATTTCATCTGCACATGTTTTATGCTTCTTAGTTAGTTGTCAATGGAATACAAGAACCAACTCCCAATCAAATATGCTTCATCTATAAAGACAATTTGGAGTTCCTCATAAAGCTTAGACAATGTATCCAACATTTCCTTGCTAAGTGGTAGAAATTGTGACTTGTTAAAAGGCATTAAAAATGCATAGTGGACTGTTGTTCCACCAGCATTGTATGCGTCTTTTCCTGTGTATGCAACTATTAGGCCCTTTGGTTTCATAGGATCAGAGGAATTGTTTGAATCATAGATTCATATAAGAATTTGGAACAATGCTTTCACTGTGAATGTCTTGCCTATTCCTGCTCCGCCTGTAAGGAACACGTGCACAGGATTGTTCATGTTCAAGCGTTTTTTAAGAGAAATGTCCTTTACAATTGTTTGTTGTTCGTGATTCAACAGACATCTTATTCTGTGGTATTCATTATTTTCAATTAGGAAATGATGTTTTGTAACTTGAAAACCAAGATTGATACATTTTTCACTTCCAGCCGTTGGAGGACGAGGAAAATCCCCTTGTAAGTCATAGGACTCGGAAGGAGCTCTGGTTGTTTTGGGGTTTTTGCATGCGTCATCATGATCATCGGGGTTTTCTAGTTCATTAAGTGCAACTTCTATATTTCCCCATGTTGGATTAACATTGTAGGTAAATCTAGCTTCATTGATGTGCACTATAGTCTCAGACGCAACATACGCAGCCTCCCATGTAGAGAAGTTATGTATTAATGTCTCTTTGTTTTCATTGAACGGAACATACAACAACAGTTTTTCTCTACAGTAGTTTTCATAGTCACAATGTTAATTGTATTTGACAAATCGTATGACAGAGGGTTTTTTTCTTTTTGATATGGGTGCACCACTTTTTTTGTAATGTGATACGAATTCTACTAAGCAGATATGCCTAATAGGAGATGGACGTTGGACGTAATAATCAATAATAGAGCGACATACAATGTCCTCTGAATTGTCAGGCTCTTGTTGCAGCAAAACCGGTGGTTTAAGCACAAATGTGTGTTTTTCAAGTGGAGATGTGTTTATGAAGACACATTTTCTTGAACTACAAGTGAGGGGCAGGAAAGTGCAATGTGAACTGTTTGCTGAGCATACATTTGTTGAATATTAAGTAACGTATTGCCAAGTGTGTGTATCATTTGTATGGCATCAATATGACTTTTTTCATGTTCTTTGTGTATTCTTTTGAATGCACTTGTCATAGATTTGTCAATCTTTGTCATATACGAGGTACAGTACGACGCTGCAACATATGCATTCAGCATGTACTGTGCATCTGTATTTTCTTTCCACATAACTGGCATGTCCTTGGAGAAACTGTTGTTCCAAATATGGGAGAGTTTTCGTTTAAGGAAAAGTGTTGGTTGCCTAAGCATACATTGTATGGCTTGGATGCACTCATCTTCTGATAGATTTACCTGTGTCAAGAAGGCATCAAAGCTCATCATTTCATCAAATCCTCCTTGTTCTAGAAATGCGAACAAGGATTTAGATTTCTCAACAACAACATTGTCCTCTAGACTAACTGGCTCTATGATTCTTGTAGCTCTCATTGGCGGCATAGGAAAGTTGTATCTGCAATGCAAGTTTTTTCATTTTCTACAACTTCTTGTATGGTAATGTCTATGGAATTTCGCAAGTTCTGGATCCAAATGATCTGTGTTGCATGTTATGTATTTATCTACAAATTGTTCAATATCTGAATTGTTATCAACTCCATAGACCGGTGCACCCTCTATCCACAACAATGTGTGGTCATGTTCATTTCCCCTATTCTGGAATTTAGTCACAAAAAAGTAGTTCGATATTTTTCCGAAAAACGTTTTTTCATGGCATATCAATTGTCTCAAAGCATTTATTCTATGTCTATAGTGGTGAGTACATGTCACCGAGTCTTTTCTTATGAGGTAGTGAATGTCGTTATTTTCCAGTGTATCGATTTCTTTTTGACGTTTCCTGTTCCTATGCAGATCAGATATGACAACCAACAATGGATCTCAACAATTCTCTACACTTGTAAATGTGATGAAAAATGTTGGTGGGCCCAATTGCTAGATCATTGCAAAATCAAAAAAATTGTTTTTTGCAAATAGTCAGGAGAGGTGCGGATGTTTTTGAAATCTATGTATCCAATATTAGATTTCAGAATTTTTTCTAGGTTTACTTTGTACTTCACATCCTTGGCGAACAACTTTCTTCCTTGTAACTGGCCTTTTCTTATTCGGACCCACATGCAGGACAGAACTTGCTCTATTATTATGCGCATTGTTTTGAAAAACAAATTTGTTATGTGACAAGAGAAGTAACCTCTTGAATGTAGCAGCTCCCATCAGACTATTTTATGATAATTGAATCGTTCTGTAATATCAGTGCCCCGTGGATCTCCATAGAAGAGTGTTGGAAAGTTCATTTCCTCAGTGAATTTGTCCTTGAATATTCCAAGTGGACATTGCCCCTCGGTAGGTGCAATTTCGACAATTTTGTCTTGCAAGTCACGAATGCACTGTGAATCAGTGAATCCATGCACCAATGTTTCAGCAGGTGTTTCATTCTCCGATTCATCACCTGCATCAAAATCACTAGGATTTTCAAGAGTGTCTACAGAGTTGCCATGTTCTTCTGCAAGAACACTATTCCAATTGGCATTTATACAAATTTTCTCTAGTTTGTACAAGGCCTTGGAACATAATTCCTTTAATGCTTTCACAACAACATGCACACGCACTTTGCCTATCTGATAGGTATTTTTTTATTGCACTCGTCTTTTCAGAGCCACAACGATTGTAATTGTATTGTTAATGAATTGTGGTAACACTTTTTGCACAACATCTAGCTGAACAGGCACATTAATGATTGATCCTGTCAAGCCCATTTGGGGTCGTTTATAGCCCCAAGGTCTAATTTGAGCAAATGCAATTCGTAGAGACACAAGTCTCTTCTCAAGTTTCGTAAGTGCACTTACATCTGCTAGTGATGTATTACATCTTATTCGATCAGGGGTTGCAAACTGTGGCAGTTTTCCATTTTCAAACGATCGTTTGCATGGAAGACAAACTTTCCCACTGGAAAATGGTTTATCATGAGTTGTCAAGCGGAGGTATTCTGCTTGCAAATCAGGCGTGAAAGACTTACTGTTTTTTGAAAAATCCAATTGTTCACAAATTGCACATGCAATGGAAGGAGTGTCTTTCATTTGTTTCATGTAGTTTTGTCTTGCATTTTTCTTTCGCAGGGAAGTATTGGCAGAAATTGTTTCCTGGTTTTTGTTGGTACTACTGCATGGTGTTCCTTGTAGATCACGAACTGACACAGTTGCATCACCATTCTGGAATATGTGATCGCACCTGTTTATGTTCTGTTCTGCATGAACAAATTTCTTTACATTGTGATATGTGAGTTTCTCTCTAAAAGGAAGTGTAGCAATGCATTTTTTTCTCGCACGCGTGAACTTTTTCAAGTTGGGGTAACTTAATCTACGTTTCTTTCCCAAGGGCGGGATGAGCAGATGGAAACTGGGATGAATTTCACTCTCACCCAGCTTCTGAGAAACTACTTTATGTTTTTTTTTCAAGGCCTCTATGACCTTATCAGAAGTCGGACGAAATTGACGAATAATTTTTTTCAAATTGTGATAACTTACTCTATGTTTTTTGTCTAAGCAGTCTATGGCCTCATCACAACTGTCATGAATTTTACACATGTTTTTTTTGTTCAAGCCCTGTCTGCCCATACCGCAACCGAGAGGAGTTTCATTTTCACTAAAAAGCATTCTAGATGTCGTTTGGGAGGCATGGACAACCAACCCTGAATTACCGATATGTGCAAGCAAAAGTTCATAATGGATATGTGTTGTATCTGTTTTCAACAAGAGGTTCCCAATTGTTCAATCATAATTTGAATCAATAACCCAGGAATGGACACTGGCATCTCGCAAGGGCGACCACACCTGGATATTCACCCTGAATATCATAGGCAACCATTGCAAACAGAATATGCAACCCTCCATATTCCCTTTTTCATATGGAAGCACCATGTTCACAAGGTATTCCTGCCAACTTCCAACTACCGGCATATTTTCTACGAGATATGGGCAAAGGTGTTGATGCAAGCACCTAAAATCCTGTTGGCTACCGCCTATAATTGCATTGCAAAAGGATTGTACAGTGTAAAGTCGCAGCGACTGAACATCGAACTCTGTTGCCACCAAACACCAAATTGCATTGAATAGGCTATCCCCACAGCTAGACACAACGTTTGTTGCCAACTATAAACCATGGCAATCTATGCCATGCAAAATCCGTTTCCATTTTGATTGAAGGTCTTTGCAAATAATGGACAAGTAGATACGAGGACCTTCTATATTGCATATGGACATTTTCCTGTAAAGTAGTGGTTCATAATGGCCACTGAGGGCATTGGCATCATGGAACAAGATGCAATATGGATTGTTAGATGCAGTGTTGTTGAATAGTAGATATCTTGTTTTTCTTGTCAATGACCAAATGCCAACTGATATATTTAGCAGTTAGACAACCACCATATACAAAATGTATCTCCCCAAAGTCCCCTCTCATGCGCAGGCAGAACTGATGCAGACAACCACATCTTTGAAAAATACATTCTCACATCATGTATTCCATGCAGCTGCCGAAGAAAATCAAATTCCAAATCGTATTCATAGGACTGCAAAGCCTCAGCATTGCAATTTTTAAAAGAGGTCAAGAAATAATCTATCAATCCATTGGTCAGCTCGAGAATCCATCCAATCTAAAAAACCCATTTCTATGAAAAACCACATCAATGTTGTCAAGTATAATAGACTGTGTATCTATTTCATACGACTCAACATCTATTACTTCTTTCATCTCTTCAACTGTCATCTAGTTTATTGTTCGAAGATGGGGTATGTGTATCCTCCACAAACTATAGATCTGTTAAGTGGGTGCGGTTGCGCAATTATATTTATTATCTTACTCTCAATGGATGCGTGGAAGGCGATCAAGAGAAAAACGTACTGGCTTCCAGGAGGATTTCTTGTTCTCAGCGCTCTTACTCTCCAATTCATAAACTATGTTGATTATTCGGCCGTCAGTGTATCTTCGGGAACAAAAGATATAACAGATGAGGATGTGAAGGTTTTCCTAAGTATTCAGCTCGTAATTGATAGCGGAAGACTTGTGATCTGTGTATTCATTGCTTATTTGCTTCCGGGATTGGTAAGTTCTCGCTTTACAAGTGTTTGGGGCAACATTGGAGCATTGGCATTAGGCGTACTAGCAAATATGTTTTCTGAGATTTACCTCGTTGTTTACGTGTATAATCACTTACCAAATTCTCACGAGCTATGGTTCAAAGTGTTCAGTGCTATCCTATCCACAGCCATTACATTGTTGGTTCTGCTCTCTATCTGCGCTGTCTTAGCTGGCAAAAGCATTCGTATTATCATAAATAAAAAGGTTCCTTCGCTGCTCTCGTGTTGTTCTAATTCACGTAGAGACTGTGGATACATTAGGGATCATGTCCTCAAATGTTGGATTGTAGTTCGTTCTAGCCAGCCTCAGTATATTATGGCGAGGTCAGTTTTAAGTTCATTCGCCGGCCTCCTGGTCACAGTTTGTGTTGCAGCCATCGTCGTTAAATGGATATGCGTTTACAATGATGATTATAAGACACTCCATCCACTGTATAAAACAACCTTTCTTCTTCAGCTCATCTTCGCCTTAATAGGTTGGATCGTGGTCTCCGTCAGATGGTTAACAGCTGTAATATATTTTCCTAGATATGGACAGAGTTTATTTCAAGTGGAGGATTTTTGGACAAAGAGTATTATTGATTTGAAATATGGACAGTTAAAGGGCCCGTTGTTTCGGGAGAAAAGAAATCATAAGAGATTTCGCCTAGAAACTAATATTCTGGATTTAATCATAGCAGTTCGGCTACATTCTTTGTTATTGCCCATATGCATTTTACTGCAAAAACTCATAGTCTTACTCAGCCAAGCTTCTCTTTTTCTCTCTTGGATTATATTCTCGCCTTTACGAATGAGTCGTGAAAAGATTTCATTGCTCTCTGGCTCTAAAATACCAACGTCCGAATTTTCCAAGTACAGAAAATTTTTGGTAAGCATGCCAGGAGAAATCGCCGAGAGTCTGTGGATAGCCAATGAATCGGCCTTTATATCAGCAAAGAAACATATGCAACAAGGCATGGGTAGTACTGCAGAATTGATAGAAATGAGAAGGCGTCGAACAGAGACAAACCAGGAAGAGGAAATGTATTTGAAGTACGCTGGCAAAAAGTCCTGGAAGATGAAAGCAGTGTCATTGATCCATTTTATGTTGTGCTATTATGAAGACAATGATTCTCGAGTTGTTGATGATGCTATCAAAGCTTGCTCTGAAGCATGGGCTCTGATGGACTTTGTTGAAAGTTCAGATACGGAAGCCAATTTAGCAAGTCTCGCAGCCGACAAGGAATTCGACACTCTTCAAAACATTTGGAATAAACGTCTTAAGATGAAGCCCACTCAATCCAAACAGGTGCGGACTATCAGGGACCGAATGATAGAGGATATAAGATCCCGGATTCGCATCGGAGAAAATCAGGAAAGCGAGGATACTGAGCAAGACTCCATGGACTGGATTATGGCCGTCGCAAACTTTAGCTTGTACAAAACATGGGAAGTGATCGAATCGAAAGTGATCGATCTTCATTCAGCCAACGCAATCGATAGTTAATTGTTTGGAAAACGAGTTAAATAACGCACTAATAGAAAAGTGCAATAAATGGGCACTGGGCGGTAAAGAGCAAGAGATATACCACGCTGCTTTTATAGCAGGGAAAGCCATGTCCGTGTCGGATCTGTTCCAGGTACAATTTAGTTAATACTACCATAATAAGTGCATAAACTCAATTTTTTAAATTCATTTATTTAATTTATTTATCCATTCGAATGAAGGTAATCTGACTACTTTTAAAATGGATTTATTTGTTTTTTCAAAGATAATTTGGTTCTTTTTAGAACAGATTTAAATGTAATTTGGTTGCTTTTAAAATAGATTTAAATTGTTGCTTCAATTTCTGGGATTAAGCTATATATGGATTTATTAAAAAAGTGGGTGGTAGATATTTATAAATGCATTTATAAAAAAGAGTGTTTAGGAGATATTTATAAAGAAAAAAATTAAAATTAATCATTTTCAATTTAAATCTTGGGTTGGTTTTCACATTATAACGATAGATAAATTTAAAAAAAAACTATGTATATGATTTTGAAACCTACAACGTTTAGAGTGTACACTCAATTATACCTTATTCCTTAATTAATGTCACGAAATCAAATATAACTTTGTGATCTTATTTATCATCCAGACTAGTGAGGGCAACGGTGCAGTGCCTAAAGCTGTAGCGGAAGGCAACGGCAACAACGCATCTGAAGGGGAAGCGCATGGCGAACACAACGAATCGAGTGATTCAGAAATTGAAGAAGAAAGTGAGGAGAATAACAGTTAGCTTATCTGAAGTCGAGAGTCCCGTGTGTCTTGCGTGTTGTGTGATGCCACCTGACATGTTCGGTCTTTGAGGTTGTAATTTAGTAACTTTTTCTTATGATGTTTCAGATTTTTCTAATGTATTTTCTAAAACCAGGTCCAAATAAATTTGTTTTATGTATTTACTAAAACTTTGTCCAAAGTGAAGAAATAAAAGTGAATAAAAAGTTTTTTTTTGGTTAATTATAAGTTGTTTAATTTTTTTTAAGTTAGAATTTGTATTAGAGCCTGAGAGTTCCAGTTATCATATTATTCCAAGTGGTTGTGTAGCTTTGTCCTGGTGGGAAATCAAAGTTGTCACGCGGCCATTAAAGTTCATAGTAACCATGTAAGACTTGAAAAAACGAAGTAAACCTGAAATGTACAAAGGGTGATTATACTTCTTGCTAGACTATCCATACCAAAACACAAAACTGAAATGAGTTAAATCTGCAAAATCCTAGAACTTAGATGCCACACAGGGCAGAGAACTTGTGAAATAAACTATCTGGATCCATGAAAACATTGGAAACCTGAGCGAGAAGAGGTTATCCTCAGCTGGGGTCAAGCCTCTGCTTGTGTCTTTGGTCTTGCGCAGTTTTCCTGCTTGGCACACCTCTGTATAGCTTGCATGAGATATTGTAGCAGAGTCGTCATGTGTTCCTCACAACGTGTCCGTTCTTCTTCTCTGTGTTGTATTGCAATGATGGCGCCTTTGACATCCTCAATCGCTCGCTTGATGGCATCCAAAGAGTCTGTGATAGCTTCCTTCCCAGCGCAGTGGGTGCAAACAAGAGGGGGCAGAGGTGGTGAAGGTAAATCAGAGGAGGAGGTGGGGGAGTCGGGAGAGGGGAGGGGAGAGGATGAAAAAGAGAAAGGGACAGACGGAGCGGGGGGNGACGGGCTGAGTTTTGGCGCGAAACCCTGGGAATTGCCCTGGCTATTGAACCATTCGAATCGACAGGTGTAAGGATAAGACAGAGGAGGCAGACCTGGAGAAGTGGCCCGGTTGGAAGAGTGGTCCGGGGAGATGACACGAGGAGAATCTAGGGGACGCTCCGGGGTGGAGGCACGCTCAGGGTCTGGAGGCAAGCTTGGAAGAGCCTTCCTGCCTTGTCCTCTCGCACCTCTTCCTCTTGCAGCATACTAGGTTTCCACCCGTTTCAATTTTCCTCGAATTCGCAACATTAGGAAAAATCACCGAAGACCCAAGAAGGAAAGCTGGAGAATCGTTATGCAAGGGACTGGAAATGAACCAGAGCCAAGAGCAACAATCGACCAGAGGAAGAGAACTGGACTCTGAGGGTCGAGAGTGCTAAGAAAAACTGATCGAGAGGTAGAAAACTAAACCGTTTGCAGGAGGAGGCCAGGACTCGGGAGGCCAATGGCTCGAATGAGCCATGGCGTTCCTCAGCACTGGCCTAAATCCACTGAACTCGACATGATGATGGGACTGGGCCTTCGACCAGCCCATAGCCATTATTTCTCCCACGAACTAGAGCGCCATACCATTAAACGGGTTCGAGTTCAAATGAATGCATAGTTGTCGAGGCTGAGGTATTAAAGGCATGGATTAATGGTGGAGGTGGGTGCGGGTTGTGCTGGCTCGAGGCGGCGAGAGACGTGGCCAAGTGTCTTCCCTTCTAGCCATCCACCCGTCATATCCGATGTCACCCCATCTGGGGGTTGGTCCTTGTTGTGAGCCATGTTTATGCAAGCGGTCATGATGGGGTGAGTAGAAGAAGAGGTTGGAGAACAGAAAAAGTCTCCTTCCTGCAGGTCTACCCCAAAGTTTGCCAACATGTCTGCTACTTGATTTGTGTTTCTTCGGACGTGGGAAGGAAGAATAACCCACTGAGGCTGAAGGATTGACTTTATT
>ML778196.1:1512028-1522376 GCA_009831015.1 Picea engelmannii | reverse complement strand
GCATTTGGTTTTAGTTTTATGTATGGGTTAAGATAGGGTGTTACTAGTATGCATGTAGATGATTTCATTAGATGTATCTTTAATGATGAAAACCACTTTTTGGTTATGAAGTAAGACTTTAAATTGCTTATGCTTGATTAAGAGTTAGTTTTCCTAGGACATAAGGAAATAGGGTAACTGTCCAAGACTCAAAGCTATCTAGTAGGAAGGGAAGTATATCCAATTACAAATCAACAATGGGTTATTAAAGGTGGCTAGGTTTTGTTTGTACACAATGATGTCACTTCAGAGACATTTTCCCATTTTGGAAAAAAAATAATATGTAGTCTTGTCACATGTCTTTGATAGTTGGTGTTATTATTATTCTCATGAAAGCCCAACTTTTCTAATTTATTGTTCATCTCTAGTGATTGGTGTTATTATTCTTCTTAAAGCTCAACTTTTAAAAAAGTGATGTCTCTGAGTGTTATTAAATCAATAGTATATATTCATTTTAATTTTGGATTTATCAAGCGTCTAAAGAATCAAATCCCTTAAGGTGCCAAGCTTTTTAAGAGTGAAAAACTTGAGGAAACATTTGCACCTCAATAGATTTTATTGTTCTCATCTCCTATAAATCTAGGTTTAAAATAGATCCATACTAGTTATAAAAAAGCTAGAAACATAAAATTTGTATAATATTAAATTGAGAAGGCTCATTGTGCAATGTGTACCAAATAGAGTGTGTAGATCAATGAAAAGGATGTTTGAAACACCCCATAACACCCATAAAACTCTTCATAGAGAGATAATAGGACCAACAACCACATTCCTGCCCCCACACCACTTAGTCTATTGTTTTCTAAATAGAACACAAAATCCTCCATATCTCCCAAATTCTGCAATTAGTCTACAATTTGAGCCAATCAAATGCTAAACACAACAATAAATTCCAAGTATTCATCGAGTTTTAAATGCAAGTCCACTCTCTAAACCTTCGAGAGACCTTAATCAAAATTTATTTGAATTCATAGTCAAAATCCTTTGAAATATATCAAAATATATAGACAAAAGCCTTCATGACTACGTGGCTTCTTTGAAATTTTATCGCAGATCCCATCACATTTTAACATTTCTTTTGGATTCACATTTTTTTTCACATTAGATTTGTACTGTGAGTAGACAACAATGATAATATATCTTTTAAAGGTTTAGAGTAGTACAAGACAACAAAATAATATAGCTTTGTTTGGTACTTGGATGGACTACCTAATTCCATCAACAACTTTTGAGATTTGAGGACGGGCGGGTATTTGTCTTATATTTTCCGGTTGATTGTCTTTCATTGCTTTCATATGCTTGATGTGCGTCTTAGGTCATCATGTTGTTGTTGCAGTTGCATGCATCATGTTCATCATCATGTTGTGACATAGAGTATAGTGTCCTTATTACCCTTGTACACACGCACACACAAAAAAAAAATTGCACTTGTTATGAGAGGTTGATGTCGTGACGAACGGGAGGTTCGTCACAAAAATTAATAATGTTTGTTACATATTTATGGAATCTATTCCATATTTCTGGAAATTTAAATGTGTTTGTCACATAGACTGGGATTGGGGCTCCCGCGGACCATAAAATAAATAAGTACAAGAAATAGGACTGTAGAAAGAAGAAGTGCACGATAGTAGAGAGGAAGTCCTGAAAAGAAGAAATTGGAAGTTATAAGTCTTTGGTTAGAGATTTCTATTTAAAGAGGTAGAATAATTGGATTGATAAAGAAAGAAAGATGTGATCAGTATAGAGTTAGTATGAAGCTGATGCATTTTTGTTGTTGTCGTCAACGACCATTGGAATCATACCAACCGGTTGTTTCCCTTCGTCGATGAGCTTGTCCATTCTCCGTTGGAACCATTCTTCAATGTAGCTTCTCATGGGGGACACGTTGATTTCATCCCATATTTCTATGTCGAAAAGATCGTTTTCTAATTTCCTTAGATCGACATAAATACTATGCAGAGCCTGTTCAATTTCTTCATTGTGTGCCGAATAGTCCACTAGCCAGTTCTCAACGTCATCTTCACCATATTCAAGGATGTCGTAAAACTTTTCTAAAGACAACCCCTTTAAAATATCAAGTTGTTCATCGAAGGCTTGTTTGGTCAAGGAAAAGGATTTGAGGATTAAGTTTGGGTCTTGAACCTCATTGGTACTTCCAGCTAATTCTATTTGGGTCAGGTTTCTGAATAATTCTTCTTTCTTTGATATGGCATGTTCACATGATTCGACAATGAGCTGCAGGTTCTTAACTTTCTTTTTCCAACATTCTTTTAATTGTTTGATCCGCTTTGGGGAGGGGAGATCCTCTTGTCTTCTTTTCAGATATGAGTTGTTGATGGCAGGGTTGGAAAAAGGGGTCACCATCTGTTCATAGAAACGTTCTTTATTTTTTAAATTCGTCTGCAAATGTCTGTGCAAATCATTTTCCCTCTTTCGAAAGGAAGCTATATTTTGTGATGTTTCCCAAGCTTGAGTAATTAGATGCATTCTTTTCTTGATGTTCTTCTCTACAAAGGATCTATAGGATGTGAGGAGGCTGGAGGATCCTTTTAACTTAGTTGCAGGGGTAGTAGACACAGTTTTTGCTAAAGGACTAGAAAACACTGGGGTAGAAATGAAAGCCTCCTCCAATTCCTTGATTCGGTCATTCAGTCTAGCATTCTTTGCTTCAATTCCTCCAATGGAATCATCAAGAGAATCAATGGTTGTGTGGTGAAATCGGGAGATTTGGTATGGTTTCATTTTCCTACAATTAATCTATGTACGAGATTTGTCTTTCTTATTTGTTACATCTCTCTTTTCAATGATTAAATTTTTAGATTGGCTGTAAAAAACAACGCTCTGAAATACGAAGGATTCATCTTCATCAAACATGTCGGTCTCAGCTATTTCCATTATGGAACTATGGTGCATGGTGCCTCTGAGCAGATCAAATTTGTGTAACAGGGCATCCACAAAAATTTCAAGTTACATGTGCTCACTTTCAATTTCGGGTTCTTCTGCCTGCCCTACAATGTTTTTTCTCTTCTTCGTCAGGGGAAGCTTGTGAGAACTATCAATTTTTCTGCGAGGAGGGTTCTTATCTCCTCCTCTGTTTGAATATTTCTGGGTTACTTTCTTACTGGGGTGGGTCACTGAAGCGATACTTCGTGATGTCGTGTTCTTGGGAGTGTTGGTTGGGGATTGGAGACTCTTCTCACTGGATCCTTTTTCCTGTTGTCTGTACAATTCAGTTGCGCTTTGCAATGTCTCTATGTCGTAATCGTCAGAAGTAGGAGTGTTTTCTTCACTGTCTCTATCTTCGGTCAGGCGTATATGGATAAAAGAGTTGCTAAAGCCAACTAATAGTAAATTTTCTCGAAAAATCCCATTAGGGTCTAACCCTTTTAGCCTTTCAACATATTTTAGGTTCAAATTCTTGAAATGGCCTGCGAATTCATCAATCTTTTTGATGTTTCTACACACGAAGTCCCTGACTTTCCAGGGCAGAGGAATGAACTCTTTTTTTCTCTTGTCATGGAAAAATGCAACCAATGGTTGTATTGCCTTGCTATTTCTATAACAAACATCTTGTCTGTCATGTGACATGGAAGTAAAGCAGGATTTTCCTTGGAGCCAAAGATCATTATTACACTGTAATTTTCCTTTTATTCAAGTGTCCCTTTGTTGTCCAAAAACTTGGTTGCATGGCTACACATCCGGGGAGCATCCTTTCCTAACAATAAATCTTTGAAAACTGAGACAAAGTCATTAAAAACCTCATAAAAGCAATGGGAGTCCGTGTGCCTCCACAAGGCCTGGTACCAGAATGTTGCTGGGTCAAATTCATAGTTTATTTTCTTGGACAGAGACAATTTTGGAAATGGACAACAATGCACTATTGCGAAAATCAAGTAGGATGACATATAAAATTTATTCGATTCTTTGAATCATGATAGTTGGGAACATATTTCAATGGAAATTAGCTTCCCCCAATCAAAAATGAATTGTTCCTTGACTATGAAGTACAAAATATAAATAACTATACGGGAAATTATTTTCGTGGATTCCAGTTCCGTTATTCTTGTAAACAAACAAGCAATTTGATGGAATGGATTTCTAAAGGAACTGACCTGCAACTTTGTGATATCTTCAGGAACTGTTATTGGGTCTTCGAGGAACTTGGGTAAGAGGTCCAACTCATTATCATGTTTTTCTAGGCACTGCTTGCAGTCTTGTCATCTGAAGGTCAACGTTGGCTTCGGTAATATTAACATCTTGTGGAATACCTGAGGTGACAAAGAAATAGGAGAATCATCCTCCTTACTCGCTCTCACTGTCCTTTTTTACATCCCCCCTTCATGCTAGCACTGCCTTATATCACCTGTCCCTACTTAGTTCACGATCTTCGCCCTCCCTTCCTTTCCTCAGTTCGCGTTCGAAGTCTCATCGATGTACCCACGATATCTCCTGAGCATGGGAAGGATCTCTGTAATGAGAAATTAAGGCGTAGGATGACGTTCAAATGGTACATGGATTTAATTTCAAGCGAGGTGGAGGATAATGGCAGCAGAGGCAATCACAGCTCAAAAGTATGGCAATCAGTGGGGAATTGGTTAAATCCCATGAATCATTTGAATAGGAGAGATTATGTAGCAGTTGAATTGGTGCATAGACTTGGCAAATACACTGCAGAGAGGAACAACACAGTTAGAATTCCCAGAGAGCGCACAGATCGACGTAGCAGCAGGATCAACACTAAGGAAACACTTGGAGATCGCGCTAGTGGACGACACAGCTGGTGGAACGCAAGAAGCACGACAAATATGAACAGGCAAAATCCAAAAATTGTCACAGTCGAGGAGCATGAAGAGGTTGTAAATGCAGTCCAAACACTGCAAGTACAGCTCCGGGCCCTTTCCACTCAGGTACTCTGCATTACGAAAATTACTATACAACACAGGACTGAGCAACAGAGGACTTAAGATGAATGTGAAGCTCTTAGGCAGCAAATTGAGGAGCTGAAATTCATATCTGGGCCGGTTTCACCTGCCATGACTCGCTCAGACGAGGCCTCCTCCCCAGGACAACGCCCATATCTAGACCTCAACCTCCGGCCTCCAGCAGAGGTAGAACAACACGCACTAGGCTAGACTAGAAAGTAATTATATGAAATGCTTTTTTGAGCTATATCTAGGTACTTTTTGTAAGGTGTTCACCAACTCTACACTTTCAGGATTTAATAGAATAAATAGCACCACCTCTATTCTCCATATACAGATTGGAGAACAAAGGTGGGAGCACTCTGTTAGCAGCAAATTTTGTAATCCAAAATGTACAGGATGCCTGCATTTTTCGTAGAGTTTTAATATATAATTTTCCCAGTTACTGTTAAAAAAAAAATGACATAATATTTGTGATCACATTCTAAGTGCCAAACTAATGACTTTGGCAAGTGGCTTAAATTGCTTGCATTATGCATTACAACTCAAGTTGAGGGCTCACAAATCCATGCCTTCTTCCTTCATCAAATTGCATACTTGCACTCCAATGGTGGTCAAGTTTTAGTTTTTTCTCCTTTATTCTCCTTTCTCTTTTCTTCTCATCTTATTCAATGGAAGATGCATGAACTTTGAATATGATACTTTCTCATGCACCTTCTTTCTCATTCAAGTTCCCAATGACAAAATCTTATGCAAATCTAAGTTTTGAATGACATGAAATCTTTCAGTGAATTTTCTTCGTTGTTGTCTTTACATAAGAAATCCTTTGTAAGAATAATCAAATAAGAAAATAAAAAAGGATTCATCCTTGATAATTCTTGATTCATGTGAACAAATCACAATACAAGAAGACGAGAACTAGTTTAACTTTAACAATGAACAATAAAAATGTGAGAAAAAATTGGTGAAAGAGAGAATAATGAGAACAAATCTCTGCAGCCTTATTCAACAAATCAAGGATTAATTCATGTTTTCACTACATTAGGATTGGGGATAGCCATGATATTCTTTTTCCATATCCTAATTTCTCATTTTAGTCATTTCATATGCTCACCATATGCTACACACATCGCGGTTATTAAATCTTGTTCATCAATTTCTAGTATAGAATAAGGGTCATGGACAACCTTCGTTTCCATAAACATAATAAGATCCAACCTATCCATGCGAGAAGCACATACATCATATCTCCTAGAACATTCACATAATTCATTTCCTTTATTGCATATGTATGTAACTTAGTACATCTACAAGCAATGCATATTCCTCACATGACAACTATAATGTGTGTAGCAATTTCTTGTTCATCTATTGCAATATTAGTTTCTTCAAGATTTGCTAGAATGTCTATAGCCTAGGTTCTAAAATCCATGATATTACACTAACCACTTTGACCACGATTACATAGTTATGTATAACCATGACATTCACTCATTTTTTTCTTTGGCTTTTTTCTCCATTACCATATTTTGTATGGATTTGGCAAATTTTGTATCATACAATTAAAAAAAATAAAATAAATGAATAGAAAGTTCTCATGTTTAATGTGGAAAACTTTAATCTAATATATTTTTTCTTAAATAGGAAATAATTTTAAGTAACTTCCTTTATCCAAATAATTCAATTTGTTTTAAAATATATTAAAATTATAATTTTTTAATGAAAACGTTATTAAATTTTAATTTTAATTTAATTTTCAATACTTATTTAAAATTATAAATTAACATACATTATCTAAAATATTTTATTAAGTTTAAAATAACAACATTAAAAAATATCACTCACATAGCATACCGGTGGAACAATTTTACATTTATATACAATTTTTTTTTTACATTTATATAAATTTTTGTGATCTAAAAATAGCTCAAATTTATCACATATAATTATTTTTACATTTTATCATTAGTTTTTACATAACATTTTATGTATAAATAACATTTTACATATAAATGTATAACGATAATAATGATAGCAATGATCATTTTTTACATAACATTTTATGTATAAATAACATTTTACATATAAATGTATCACAATAATAATGATAGCGGGTAATTTGTATCTAAAATATTGCCATCACAATGACAACGTGGTCATTTGTATAAAATATCTCATGTGAGACGAAGATTCCTCAACGTGGTGATTTGTAAAAAAGATCTCAACGAAGATTCATCGACGTTGTGATCTGTATAAAATATATCATGTCGATGAAGATTCCTTTACTAGTTATATATATATATATATATATATATATATATATATATATATATATATATATATATTAAGTATGACATGTTATCTTAACAAAGGATTTGTAAGCATCGCTATTTTCCATAAAATATTGCCATCACAATGACAACGTTGGTTTGCTCTCTATCTGCGCGGTCTTAGCTGGCAAAAGCATTCGTATTATCATAAATAAAAAGGTTCCTTCGCTGCTCTCGTGTTGTTCTAATTCACGTAGAGACTGTGGAAACATTGGGGATCATGTCCTCAAATGTTGGATTGTAGTTCGTTCTAGCCAGCCTCAGTATATTATGGCGAGGTCAGTTTTAAGTTCATTCGCCGGCCTCCTGGTGACAGTTTGTGTTGTAGCCATCGTCGTTAAATGGATATGCGTTTACATTGATGATTATAAGACACTCCATCCACTGTATAAAACAACCTTTCTTCTTCAGCTCATCTTCGCCTTAATAGGTTGGATCGTGGTCTCCCTCAGATGGTTAACAGTTGTAATATATTTTCCTAGATATGGACAGAGTTTATTTCAAGTGGAGGATTTTTGGACAAGGAGTATTAGTGCTTTGAAATATGGACAGTTAAAGGGCCCGTTGTTTCGGGAGAAAAGAAATCGTAAGAGATTTCGCCTAGAAACTAATATTCTGGATTTAATCATAGCAGTTCGGCTACATTATTTGTTATTGCCCATATGCATTTTACTGCAAAAACTCATAGTCTTACTCAGCAAAGCTTCTCTTTTTCTCTCTTGGATTATATTCTTGCCTTTACGAATGAGTCGTGAAAAGATTTCATTGCTCTCTGGCTCTAAAATACCAACGTCAGAATTTTCCAAGTACAGAAAATTTTTGGTAAGCATGCCAGGAGAAATTGCCGAGAGCCTGTGGATAGCCAATGAATCGGCCTTTATATCAGCAAAGAAACATATGCAACAAGGCATGGGTAGTACTGCAGAATTGATAGAAATGAGAAGGCGCCGAACAGAGACAAACCAGGAAGAGGAAATGTATTTGAAGTACGCTGGCAAAAAGTCCTGGAAGATGAAAGCAGTGTCATTGATCCATTTTATGTTGTGCTATTATGAAGACAATGATTCTCGAGTTGTTGATGATGCTATCAGAGCTTGCTCTGAAGCATGGGCTCTGATGGACTTTGTTGAAAGTTCAGATACGGAAGCCAATTTAGCAAGTCTCGCAGCCGACAAGGAATTCGACACTCTTCAAAACATTTGGAATAAACGTCTTAAGATGAAGCCCACTCAATCCAAACCGGTGCGGACTATCAGGGACCGAATGATAGAGGATACAAGAACCCGGATTCGCAACGGAGAAAATCAAGAAAGCGAGGATACTGAGCAGGACTCCATGGACTGGATCACGGCCGCCGCAAACTTTAGCTTGTACAAAACATGGGAAGTGATCGAATCGAATGTGATCGATCTTCATTCAGCCAACGCAATCGATAGTTTAAGGAGCTTAATGGCAAATGTCATTGTTAATTGCTTGGAAAATGAGTTAAATAACGCACTAATAAAAAAGTGCAATAAATGGGCACTGGGCGGTAAAGAGCAAGAGATATACCACGCTGCTTTTATAGCAGGGAAAGCCATATCCGTGTCGGATCTGTTCCAGGTACAATTTAGGTAATACTACCATAATAAGTGCATAAACTCAATTTTTTAAATTCATTTATTTAATTTATTTATTCATTCGAATGAAGGTAATCTGACTACTTTTAAAATGGATTTATTTATTTTTTCAAAGATAATTTGGTTCTTTTTAGAACAGATTTAAATGTAATTTGGTTGCTTTTAAAATAGATTTAAATTGTTGCTTCAATTTCTGGAATTAAACTATATATGGATTTATAAAAAAAGTGAGTGGTAGATATTTATAAACGGATTTATAAAAAAGAGTGTTTAGGAGATATTTATAAAGAAAAAAATTAAAATTAATCATTTTCAATTTAAATCTTGGGTTGGTTTTCACATTATAACGATAGATAAATTTAAAAAAAAACTATGTATATGATTTTGAAACCTACAACGTTTAGAGTGTAAACTCAATTATAACTTATTCCTTAATTAATGTCACGAAATCGAATATAACTTTGTGATCTTATTTATCATCCAGACTAGCGAGGGCAACGGTGCAGTGCCTAAAGCTGTAGCGGAAGGCAACGGCAACAACGCATCTGAAGGGGAAGCGGATGGCGAACACAACGAATCGAGTGATTCAGAAATTGAAGAAGAAAGTGAGGAGAATAACAGTTAGCTTATCTGAAGTCCAGAGTCCCATGTGTCTTGCGTGTTGTGTGATGCCACCTGACATGTTCGGTCTTGAGGTTGTAATTTAGTAACTTTTTCTTATGATGTTTCAGATTTTTCTAATGTATTTTATAAAACCAGGTCCAAATAAATTTGTTTTATGTATTTACTAAAACTTTGTCCAAAGTGAAGAAATAAAAGTGAATAAATAGTTTTTTTTTTTTTGGTTTAATTATAAGTTGTTTATTTTTTTAGTTAGAATTTGTATTAGAGTGGTTATTAAAGTTCATGGTAACTATGTAAGACTTGAAAAACCGAAGTAAATATGAAATGTACAAAGGGTGATTATACTTTCTGCTAGACTATCCATACCAAAACACAAAACTGAAATGAGTTAAATCTGCAAAATCCTAGAACTCAGATGCCACACAAGGCAGAGAACTTGTGAAATAAACTATCTAGATGCATGAAAACATTGGAAACCTGAGCGAGAAGAGGTTATCCTCAGCTGGGGTTGAGCCTCTTGTGTCTTTGGTCTTGCGCAGTTTCCCTGCTTGGCGCACCTCTGTATAGCTTGCCTGAGATCCTGTAGCAGAGTTGTCATGTGTTCCTCACAATGTGTTCGTTCTTCTTCTCTGTGTTGCATTGCAATGATGGCGCCTTTGACATCCTCAATTGCTCGCTTGATGGCATCCAAAGAGTCCGTGATAGCTTCCTTCCCAGTGCAGTGGGTGCAAATAAGAGGGGGTGGAGGTGGTGAAGGTAAATCAGAGGAGGAGGTGGGGGAGTCAGGAGAGGGAAGGGGAGAGGATGAAGAAGA